>JBBPBX010003718.1:7625-48026 GCA_038048925.1 Garcialebias charrua
GACAGCCGGCTTTGTGCGATCAGAGGTTCCTGGAGCTCGCCTCGATGTCGGACTGGAAGCAGAAGATATCGGGGGACACCCAGCTAACTTGGAATATTAAGCCGACAGCCTTTTTGAAGCTGCAGCTAAACTGGACTGCCCCTAACTGCGCAGCAGACTCGGTGGGGCTAATCTAATGCTAACAGGTGCTGCTAATGGCGGCGCTGGCAGACGGCTTTTGGTAAGTTATTAAAACTTATTAAAACTTTTTTCTGCCTCCAAATGTATGAAGATAGCATACTAACAGTCCTTCCTGTAAAGGGTTTGGACTGCATGGTGCTACAGGAAGCCTGGGAGCTCGGACGTAACACAGCGGAGGGAGGCAAACAGCTCAGCTCAAAGTAAGAAATTATTTTTTTATATTTTTTATTCATATTTTAAAGTATTTTAAAGTGTTAGGATAGTTGAAATGCTTTGTAACTGTTCATTACCGCACATGTACCTGCTCGTGCGGTGTATAAAAGAAAAGAAAAAAAGGTAGTCCCGAATTACGAATTTTCGGTTTACGAGCAACTCATAAGTACGGAACTCGCTCGTAAGTCAGGGACTACCTGTACATAGCTAGTGTGTGTTTAAAAACACACCCAAAATATATTTATATGTACACACACAAATTAAATATAAATCACCAAACACCAAATAATTCACAATGTCTGCGTAGGTCCCAGCTGGTAAGGTCTTCTCATCTTCTGACATGTTGGAGAGCCGGTATGGGTCTTGGCTGCCAATTATTAGTATTTTATCCAAATGACGTTCCTTTGCTGCAGGCTGAAGCTGGTCCACATACTCTCTTGCAGCTTCTGTCTTCTTTACAGAGGTTTGTTTTCCAGACAACATGGTCACAATTGAGAAATAAAACTGGAGCTTCGACTTCAATTACAGTACTGTGTGTTTACAGCGCGGTGGCGGTGCTTACGGTATTGCGCAATCGGTGAAAAGGGTCTATAAGATTTACCTGACTAAATAAATAATAATAATATAATAATAAACTTTATTTGTATAGCACCTTCCTATAATGCCTTGCATTGACCAAGGTGCTTAACAGGATAAAAAGATGAATAAACTGGAACAATAAATCAATGAAAATAGAATAAGAAACAACAGCAATAAAAGAAGGCAATGGAAATAAAAATGCTACATACTAAAATACCAAAAGTAATAAAAGTTACACACTGAAAGCTTTTTTGAACAAGTGGGTCTTCAGTCTGGTTTTGAACAGAGTCAGATCAGAGGTGGCACGCAGCTCAAGGGGGAGACTGTTCCAGGCTTTTGGGCCGGCAACAGAAAATGACCGGTCTCCCCATTGTTTGTACCTTGAGCGAGGCACCTCCAGCAGGTGTTGACTGGCAGATCGTAAAGCTCTGCCGGGCTGATGGGCTTTCAGAAGTTCTGAGATGTACAGTAGAGAGGTGCAAGTCCATTCAGAGCTTTGAAAACAAACAGCAGCAGCTAAATAAAACTAATTTTTCTCTCGTGAACAGTTATTTTCAAAACAAACTTTTATTATTTTATTTTTATTACATGTTTGTGCTGCTGTGTGGAGTAATGTTTTTCTATGATATTAGTGCTTAGTGTATTTTTAGTTGATATTTTTCTTAGTTAACATCTTAGATGTATTACTGTTCTTTGTTGGATGGAACTGGGAGCCTGTGTAAATAATCTTGTTTATCACATTCACATGTACCACATGTGGTGCGAATGACAATAAAGGTTCTCTGATGGGATCACTCAGGCTGTGACTTAGATAAAATCTTGGCACCTTCTTTTTGAGGGGTATTGTCTTTCAAATTGGGTGACACTGTCTTCCTGGCTAAATCTCCGCCTGCTCCTAAAACAGCCAATCAGTGATTCAGTGGGCGGGACTTGGATTTGCCATTTGAGATTGAATATTGTCACACTAAAAGCGCAGGGGGGCAGGCTGAAAATGAAAAGGCAGTTTGCTCTGTTGTTCAATGACAATTGACAGTGTTGACTAAGAAAATGAAAATGATTTAATCTTAATTTTATTTCTGACTCAAAAAAGGCAGCTTGACTTTGAAATTAAAAAGCATTTCTGCTATTTCATTTTAATTTTCAAAATTGACATTTCAAAATGAATTTTGGCCACTTTTTACAAAGACATATATTGAAAATTAAATGTTAAATGTTATTTTACTTATCATTTTAATTAAGTTACAAATTGAGCAGTCTCGAAGAAGAAAATGAAAATGCAGTTTGGTTTATTCATTTTTAATTTTATTTATGACTCAAAAAAGGCAGCTTGGCTTTGAAATGAAAAAGCATTCCTGCTAAACCATTTTAGTTTTCATTTCGTCTCATATCCGCTTCCAAAGTTAAAAAGCTGCCTCTGTTTTCACAATGTGGTGGGTTGCCAGTTGGGCTTGTTTTCAAAGAGCTAGTTTTGGGCTTGTCTTCATGGAGCTGGTCGCTTGTTTCTATCGCGAGTTCTGGCAACACTGGATGCTCATTTGGTTTGCTCCTTCCCGCTTAGCCGGCGCATGACCTGGGACAAAACGACAACAAGCTGCGAGGGAGGAATCATCACTAAAAAGGAGTAGAGCCAGAAGTATGTACAATACCAATCCGTGTATGGTTCGTTCTTTCGTTATTCCGTTTCAAAATAAAAACCAAATAACCGAACAAGCTTTGGTTATTTGGTAATTTCGTTTTAAAACGAAATTACAAAAACGGTTTTTAAACGGTTTTTTCGTTATTTCGTTTTTAAAACGAAATTAGAAAAACAGAAATTGCAAATATAAAAAAAGGGTGCGATTTGGTTTTTGCGTAAGTACAGTTTGTTGTTTTAATTTGTAGCGATACCGGAAATGACGTACCGGAAGTCGCCAAAGAATAACAGCGGAGAAGAAAGACGGCATAAAAACAAACCATTCCTAAATAATAGGCAATGGCTGCACTTGAACCGTTTTCTGAATTGATTATCGAACTGTTTGAGAGAGGAAAACCACACTCTGAAATCAGTAATGTTTTGCGTCGCCATGGAGCTCCACATTACTCGGTAATGAGTGTCAGAAGGTTTTGTAAGGAGCACAACTTGTAAAGACACAACAACGTGTTGGACGCTGATTTGGAACGTTCTGTACTTTCTTCAGTTTACCAAGTATGTATCAAAGTTTATGGACAATATACTGCGATAAAATGAGCGAAACTTGTAAATACAAGCTAGCTGACGTTAGCTTTCTCTAGGAATTGTGTGTAAACATGGTGCGTTACAGTAATGGACCAGCAGGGGTCCTCTTGCAGGCCAAAAAATATATAAAATAATGAGAGAGGCATAATTATTAGACATTTACATTTATCTCGTACCTCTTACCTTCACGTACCTATAATACATCCAGAATAAATATGTCATAGTTTTAATTTAGATTTTGGGGTAAACAGCAATTCAAAGTACTTCAAAATGCTAATTTCAGTTTGCTTATCTATAACTTCTATTGAAAATGTTGATTGATTAAACAAAAGTGTGTGTGTATATATGCTTACACACATACATACACACACACACACACATATATATGACCTCTATTCAAAATTCATATTTCATGTTCAGTGTTACAAAGAAGAAGTTAATATTTATTTGTTTGATGGCTGTTACTATTTTTTCCTGAAAAGGTGTTTATATATACAGTATATATACAGTATATATATATATACAGTATATATATATATATATATATATATATATATATATATATATATATATATATATATATATATATATATATATATACATCTCGATCGTAAGCACCTTTTCAGGAAAAAATAGTAACAGCCATCAAACAAATAAATATTAACTTCTTCTTTGTAACACTGAACATGAAATATGAATTTTGAATAGAGGTCATAGAAAAGCAAACTGAAAGAGGCACTTTGACTTGCTCTTTTATACAAAATCTAAAACTGTGACATATTTATTCTTGATATATTATAGGTATGTGAAAGTAATAAGTATGGCATAATTGTATATTGTTTATAAATATGAATCTCATTTTCTCTCATTGTTTCTTGACTGCAGGGGCACTTTCTGTTTCTCTTATTGTAATGCACCATGTATGAGCCACACAAATCTTTAAGAGAGAGCTAATGTTGACTGGTTTGACCGCAGTACATCAGATAACATTTTACATTTGTGTGTGTGTTTGACAGGACCATCCTACGGACGGAAATTTATGACGGGATACTTGTCATCTATTGGGATACATGCTGGAGAAACCAGAGTCGGTAGGGTCTTAAGAGAGGTGCACCAGCCTTACCATCAGTTGTGACAACATGTGAGTGAATCTGGCAATTATATATTAAACAGTGTAACAACTCAAACACTGCTTTTTATAATAGATTTAAAAAAACATGTATCCACTTCACAGGAACAAACTCACCCACACCCCACTGAACAGAAGAGGATCTGCAGTGGAAGTGGTCTCCACCTACAAATACTTGGGTGTACACTTGAATGATAACCTCAGCTGGAGCAACAACACCACCAGCCTGATCAAGAAAGGTCATCAGAGACTCTACTTCCTCAGACGGCTGAGACGAGCTGGTCTGAGCAGCCCAGTCCTCACCTCCTTCTACAGGTGTGCAGTGGAGAGCATCCTGTGCTCCAGCATCAACGTGTGGCATGGAGGCTGCACAGCTGCAGAAAGAAAAGCTCTACAGAGAGTGGTGAAGGCTGCACAGAAGATGTTGGAGTCAGTCTCCCCACCATCACAGACATCTACACCTCCAGATGCAGGAAGAGAGCCACCTGCATCATAAAAGACCCCACTCACCCAGCACACACACTCTTTGACCCACTCCCTTCAGGACGGAGGTTGAGGAGCATCAAGTGTAGAACAACTAGACTGAGGAACAGCTTCTACCCTGAGGCTGTTAGACTCATGAATAAATAAATAATAAGAATAATCACTGTGAAATATCACATCATGTTGCTGCTGATCTGGTTCATGTTGCTATGTTCATTGTGCACATCTGCTCACACAGCTGCTGTTTGAAGTGATGTTTTTATGATATTAGTGCTTAGTGTATTTTTAGTTGATGTTTTTCTTAGTTCATATCTTAGATGTTATTACTGTTCTTCTTTTACATTTTGTTGTTGGATGTAACTGGGACCCTGTGTACATAATCTCGTTTCATCACATGAACCACATGTGGTGCAAATGACAATAAAGAATCTCTGACTCTGACTTTGTTATTTCTAAAATCATTTTTTCTCTCAAATAATGGAAAAAACAGACATTAACTAACAAAAATAGCAGCTAGAAAAAAAATTTCTCCAGTCATTTTTAATTTTGAACGAGATTTAGCCTACCAGAAAGCCTACACTTATCTTTGCAGGAAGTTTTCTTGTCCTGCTAACAGCTGCTTCCATCCTTTAATATTAGTAATAAAAATTATAAATATATATGATGTGTTGGTGGCTGACTGATAATTTGTATTATTATTAAAATTTGTATTTGGCAGGTTACATGACCAAATCTAGATTCTGTCAGCGATAAAAAAAAAAAAAAAGCTGTAGGTTCTAACACCCCACACAAGACCAGGTTTATTTTGTTAGTGGAGGGTTTATATTTATTTATTTATCACCAGGAGTATTAAAATGAGTTATAACCGTGACAAGATAGTGTGGACTCGTTTCACAGAGAGATGCGCCTTGAAGACGGTCGGATCCGCCTCTCGGGTGCAGTGCGCGCTCCCGACACAGGGGGAACTGATTACAAGCTGACACCCCACACACGTCAAAAATTAAAGCAAATACAGTAGTATGAATGGTTAGTGCTGGTTTGACGTGGGTGGTGGGGTGTCAGCTTCACGCAGCTCAGATTCTCACGGGGGAACAGAAATTCGCACAGCACCGGGAGTTCATTTCCGGTTCCGCCATAAGCTCCCGTGTTCAATTAACAAAATAAAAGCTCGTCTTTGGTTTAACCAAAAACCAAAACGTTCTCCTTTTTTTTATTTTTGGCAATTCCGTTTTTCTATTTAAACCGTTTTTGTAATTTCGTTTTAAAACGAAATTACCGAATAACCAAAGCTTGTTCGGTTATTTGGTTTTTATTTTGAAACGGAATAACGAAAGAACGAACCATACACGGATTAATACCATATGGTTAATGTATGAAGCGCAAAAAGTGTCTCCTCGCTGTATTTGAACTGAGTATCCGGTATGTGTATCTTGATGTGTGTAAATCCCGCCTTTTCGTCGCGCCGTTTCGTACACCGTTAGGTAAATGGTGTAGACCTAGTCTTCCCAGTAGCTTCCAGCCTTTAGCCACGTTAGCCTCGTCAGGAGCTCGTCCAGCGTTGTACACCCTGCTGGACGCACGGAGAAACTGGAGACGTGCTACTTTTTTCACTACAAGACGAGGCAACTAATGAATGGAGTTTTTTTTAGTATGGCAGAAATCAGTGGAGAAGTACATTAAGCTGCTCTGGACAACCTGACTGCCCAGTCTATCGGCTAACAGCTGTCACATAGCTGACTAGCTTGGAGAGCTAAGGCTAGCTGGAGTTTTTTTTTTTTTAGCTCACACAGTCTCGACAAGTTTGTTATCCGGTGTGTAAGTAGGGACAAAGAGACAACTTCTGAAAGGCACTTGTCTCCTGCTGAAATCATGAGTTAGCTATTAGGTAAGGAAATGCGGGCAGCAGTAATAATAATATTGGAGGTCCGGCTAGTTTAGCTTGTTTAGTTTAGATTTCATTCAATGTTAAAAAAGAAGCTGCTGAAGCCACACCACCGGTACCTCAGTGATTAAAGGCAGCACGTAACAAACAGCAACCTTTGTTTTAACACCGATTCGTTTTGGACTTTGGCCGACTCTGGATATCAGGTGGAAAAATGAAGAAATTTTTTGATACTCGTCGGGAGTTTGCGGGGTCTGGGCCTGGTTCTGGAGCCGGTGGAGGAGGCGCAGGTTCCGGCGGCGGTGTCAGTTTCATCGGCCGGGTCTTCAGCATCGGACGATATCAAGTGACTGTGGAGGAACTTATCGCCGAAGGTGAAATATGACTTTTCTGTGCATTACACTCTTGAATCCCTGAAAGACAAGTTAGACAGTGAACTAGTGTCATGGTTGGTCCTACTTCCGGTCCAAACAGAAAACGCCATAACAACATGCTTATTTATTATGGGTTTTAACTGGAAAGGCCTTGATGGTCCAGGTTACTGGCTCAGGATCTTATTGCTGTTGTCGGGGACCCCCTCCAGTTTTGAGGGCTGTGAGGAATATTGTCTGAATGGGATTATGCCTAAATAAAGGTTGAATGAATGACTGGATTCACCATGGGAAATCACATGTACTGTAGTTGCCAAATTGAGTCATCTTGGTATTTACAGAGTGAGTTGCACAACAAATGTAGATTCCAGATCTAATGATCAAATTTGGGATTTTTTAAATTTGTGTCAAAAGGTGACATTTTAAAAACTCATTCTGTCACAGGAGTCACATGAAGTTACCACGTGGCAAACATTAATGTCACAACTTTTCTGTGATAAAACAAGCCTGTATGTCAGTCCTAATCAATACTTTTAAAGATATGTGTTAGAAACTGTAACTTCTAGGGATATTTAAGCATAGTTCCCATGCTAATTAGCCATTGCAATGAGAGTCTTCTGTGAGCTAGGAGGGTATGTTACTAAATAAATAATGAAGCAAGACTAAGTAATTTATCAGTACTCCTATAAGTGAGCCTTGTCTGTTTGGACACATTCAGACTTTATGAACGGCATGGCTAACTTTAGACATGTCCAGTACGGTTAGAGAAATATATGAATGATTCTATGAATGCAATTATTTATTGGAAACAGGCTTTGGAACTGATAATAGGCATATACAGTATACAAATACATACATCATTAGATGGATATTATTTATTGGCATTAGAAGTCAACACCATCATCTGAGGTTTATTTAGGGTCCAGAATAGACTTCTATAATTTATTCTTGAAGGTTTGTCCCAATTAAAGGGCTAATATTCCTTGAAGGAATGCTTATTGCCTGCCACCTTTCACCCCAGAGTTTTGCACTAAGATCCTCTTGAGAAATAAGAGTTTAGCCATCAAACCATGAAAATATGTTATGCGCAATGTAATGCAATGTCTCGAGACGTCATGCTCAGAGAGTTTGCAGTGAATGACTCTCAGCTACTATCACATTAAATTATAGCTCAATATCTGTAAAATTGACTTAGTCCTAGACATTTTTAATGTTGACTAATGTTGACTAGCTGTGATGGCCATCTTGAATTGGGCTGACTCCAAAAGTTGTAGGTGTAAAAAAACAGGGTTGACTCCAACAGTAGATGATAAAGATGTAAGCAAAGATGGGGAGATTAATTTCACTTGTACACTGGTGAAGATTCTCAGTCATCCAGGACATGGTAAATTCACAAAAGTTCGAGACAAAAACAACTGGACTTTATTTAAAACGGAAGACGTTTTGCTTCTCAGCCGAGAAGCTTTCTCAATTCAAAGAGCAGAGAACAGAGCAGAGAACCTCATACGCGCTGCTCTTTGAAGTGAAAAAGCTTCTCTGATGAGAAGCAAAACGTCTTCTGTTTTAAATAAAGTCCAGTTGTTTTTGTCTCAAACTTTTTTGAATTTCACTTGTAGGATGTGTTGTAAATCACTCAACTACTACCACACCATTTTACCACAATATTTGTAAAATCGACTGAATTATGACTATTTTTGTATTTTCTAAGATCAGTTGATTGTGGTGGCCATTTGAATTTGGTTGGCTCCAAAAAAGTTGAACCTTTGTAGTAGGGATGCACCGATCCACATTTTCTTACTTCCGATCCAATCCCGATACTTAACTATGGGTATCGGCCGATACCGATCCAGTTCCGATATCATCATCACATTTGTTACACCATATTCTGTGACTACCATCTTAACATTACATTGTGTGAGTAAAACCTAATGAAGACACTTTGATCCTCACAACAGGAAACACCCAAACTTTGATAGCACACAAGAGGCAGGTCTATATCACAGACGTCCATCTCACTCATGGTGCGGCCGGAAATCTAAAATGCAGCTAAGCATTATGGGAAAGACAACACAGTCCACTCCCCGTATATATTCACTGATAAAATCTTGGAGCTATTGGAAAACTGTTTTAATAAAAGTTTTTTTGTGTGGAGACTTTTTTTTAAAAGCATTTATTCATTTTACATATTAATAATTAAAAAACATAAAAGATAATGGGGAAAAAACATTTCATAAATTTGTGAGAATTAAATTAAATATTGATCTGGGAAAGAAAACAGATTCAAATAACATCAGTACATTTATAAATTCAGTGTACTGTATAGTTTAAATCTGTATCCGTTGATCAAAGCCAACAAGAATTACCGTACAACTCATAGTTCCACAATCAAAAATGAAACTTAAAAACAGTGGGGCAGTCAACCACCCTTGCACATTAGGTTTAGTTTTAGAGATAATTATGTTTATAGTTTTTTTTTTTAATAGGTTTAGCGATTCATATTTTTTGCTTTTTGTTTGTAAAACAAGGTCAGAGGAAGCTGTTTCTGGTTTGGTCGATTGAACCCTTTGTTACACTATATTCTGTGACCTGCAACAGTGCATGCAACACCACCCCCTATGGTCACAATATACTGTAGCGGTTAAGGGGAGTGGACTGTGTTGTCTTTCCCATAATGCTTAGCGGTATTTTAGATTTCCAGCCGCACCATGAGTGAGATGGACGTCTGTGGTATAGACCTGCCTCTTGTGTGCTATTAAATTTAGGGTGTTTCCTGTTGTGACACTCAGAGTGTCTTCATTGGGTTTAACTCACACAATGATAAGACGGTAGTCACAGAATATGGTGTAACACATGTGCTCTCTGTACGTGCATCATGGATCGGAAATATCGTCAGGCTAGATCGGAAAATCCGATATGTAAATTATGTTGGTATCGGAGGCAGATACCGATACTGGATCGGATCGGCCCCATCCCTATTTTGTAGATGTACATCTAATGATTACTTTCTGCAAGTTTCGTTAAATTTAGTCCAATGGTTCCTGAGATGGTTCCTGAGATATTTTCCTAACGCACAAAGTTGACTCCAAATGCCAACATTTTAAACGATGATCTGTTAGATGCTGGTGAAGATTCTCAGTCGTCCAGGACATGATCAAATCAAAAAGGCGTTCAATACAAGATCAACTGGACTTTATTTGTTGCAAAATTTTGCAACAAATGAAGTCCAGTCTTGTATTGGTATCTTGTATTGAACGCCTTTTTGATGATCTGTTAGCCCTCAGAATATGCGCTGAGGATCAGTCTCAGTTAAACCACACCATATTTTAGGGCACTATCTGTCAGTGGTTCTGGAAATATTTTGGTAACAAACAGACATATACCGGTACACACACAGAGACAAAAACATTGCCCCTGTCTTTGCCATAGACAAAAACATTACCCTGCCCTGTCTTTGCCATTCGGTTCTGGACATTAAACAAATGTTTTTGTTCTTCAAACCGTTCTATTGTTAATTAAAATAAAGTTTCTAACTTTATAATTAGTTCATGTTTTATCTCGATTTAAGTTGGTCCTTAAGGCTGTTTGGTGGCTCTCCTTGTAGTGTTTTAAACATCGAAGTAGCTGCAAGAACATACTCAGTGACTTGTTAGACTAAAACTAATACAGTAGTGCAGTTATTTAGGTTGTGACTAAGAATGTTCATATGTGTAATGAGGGCTTTAAAGGAGTTTGCCACCTCAGACCTTTACAGTATTGTCTTTTTCAACACTATGTGTAAAATTGTTTTAGGTGCACTTGCTTTGCTGTGTTTGCATGAGCCACAGTGGAATAATCCCGACACTCTGTTACGTCAGACGACAGCGGCTATTTGGAGAAGGACTTAGTCATTTAGTCACACTGTCTTCTCAAAATATAGACCTTTGCTAAGAAGGCTTGTAATCTCTATTTTACCACCTGAATCCTATAGATTAGACCACCAAGACAGCAGTGCCTCAGCTATCTTTACTTTCATGGTTTACACACGCACGCGCGCGCACACACACACACACACACACACACACACACACACACACACACACACACACACCCACACGACCGCCATGATTAGCTATGTACAGTACTGTACTCTGCTTTGTCATATATGGTACATGTAGGTCCTAATTTGTCCTTTTGTCTTTTAGCTGAACTGAAACAAATTTTAAAAATACTACTGTATAGCCTTTTTTACTGGTGATTTTTAAAAATATATATTTTTGATGGGATAGATGGCTGTAATGCGGCTGCATTCAGTCCTAATCAAACATCAGCTCACAGTTTCACATTGAAGCTTAGTCAGAGTCAGAGTCAGAGAGTCTTTATTGTCATTTGCACCGCATGTAGTACATGTGATGAAAACGAAATTATGTACACGGGGTCCCAGTTACATCCAACAACAACTACAAGAGAAACAACAAATGCAAGAGAAAAACAGTAATAAC
The DNA here is from genome assembly GCA_038048925.1 of Garcialebias charrua. Taxonomy (NCBI): domain Eukaryota; kingdom Metazoa; phylum Chordata; class Actinopteri; order Cyprinodontiformes; family Rivulidae; genus Garcialebias; species Garcialebias charrua. Next base: position 19,156 of record JBBPBX010003718.1, read on the forward strand.
ATTCTAGGATTAACTAAGAGAAGCATCAGCTAGTAATACTCTAAGCCCTAATGTAGTAGAAAAACATCGTTATAAACAGCAGCACGAACATGAGTCATTATGAGCAGATGGTCACAGGTGAAACGCAGCAACAAGAAACAGATCAGCATCAACATGATGTGATATTTTGCAGTGTTTATTCTTGTTATTTATTTATTCATGAGTCTGACAGCCTCAGGGTAGAAGCTGTTCCTCAGTCTAGTGGTTCTACATTTGATGCTCCTCAACCTCCGTCCTGAGGGGAGTGGGGCAAAGAGCGAGTGTGCTGGGTGAGTGAGATCCTTCATGATGCAGGTGGCTCTTTTCCTGCACCTGGAGGTGTAAACGGGTGTAAAACCCTTAGTGATGAGTCTGCATGAGTCAGAGGCATTAGCACAATCTTTCTGAGGAAAATAGACCTCAGAAATTTAAACATAGCAACAAACATCAGACGTTTATCACCAGAAAGCAGTTGCCTATCAACATCTTGATACAAAAATTTAAATTTGCTTCAAACTTGATCATATACACAAGTCAAGGATGGTATGAAAGTTACAGCATCAACACAGTTTACAGCTTTAAAACTCAACAACAGGAGTTTATAGTTTCAAGTTAACACAAGTTTAAATACTGTATACTGTATACTGTATTTTTGAATTTATACAGAAGATTCAATTTTGAGCTCTAGGGGTAAATATTGTTTCATTGACTTGGTTCAGAAATAATCTGCAGTATTAAAGATAAAGGGTGTATGTTTTTCAAATGTACGGTTGTGATTTTTGTTACTACATGTATGTGCATCTTTTTCTTCATTGATGATATCCCTGGCCTCTGCAGCTGGGTTATAAATTTTCTCACTTCTGTGGCCCTGTGTTGTTTTTGTCTCACAAACGCTGACTCGCATTTGCTATTTTAAACTTATCTCAGAAATGTGCCAGTCAGCCAGCCAACAAACCACTTTTCAAGCACATTTCGTCTGTTCACCGCTTTCTTTGTGTCTTTTATTTTTGTTTTTAAGAGTGGTTAAGTACTGCACACACAAAACTATTATTCAGGAGTTTTTCCCGAATTGTATTACCATTTATCATATTTATTTAACTGTTCAATTGTGTTTGTAAAAAAAAAAAACACCTGCTATGTTTTAAATGATATGCTATATTGATGCTGTTAAAAGTCAAACATTTGGTAAAAATGCACATTTTCACCTGGTAAGTTAGTTAAAAAACATTTTATTGGCTTGAATATTGTTTTTGATTGACTCTGTCCTCATTTGCAGGAGGTTTTGCAATAGTTTTCTTGGTGCGGACACATCAAGGCCAGCGTTGTGCACTAAAAAGAATGTACGTCAATAATGAACATGACCTGCAGATCTGCAAACTTGAGATACAGATTATGGTGAGTATAAACCAGTTGAATACAACAAAATCATTAGGAGATGGTTCTGGAGATGCAGACAAGTTGTTAAATTTATGTGACAATAATTTTTTTTAGCAGTAAAATATAAACGTGAACTTAAAGTACCGGTACTTATTTAATCAAATTTTAGGCTTATACTTAGAAGACAGTGAAGGTTATATAAAAAATAATAATCTTGGAGCTAAGAAAAGTAACTAAAGGAAGCAAAAAACTTTAGTCATAATGAACTTTTCAGTATGGGTTTTGTACCAGGTCTAAGTGACGCCTCAAGTCTGAAAGGGTTAATACGTTTAATTTAATGTGAAATGTCTGAGTTTACTTCCGTGTCCCATTTCCCAACTGCAGTCTTTTACTGTTAATACCCAGTTCCTGCAGCCACGCCCTGGAATGACTAACAGTGGATGGTTATCTTTATAATTTCTATCCCTCGCAGATAAAAACTAATTCACAAACATGGATAGTTGTTAGAATTTTGAAAATGGTTTGAAAGAGTTCGGATGTTTGTCCTAATTCCTTTCTGTTTGTTTACACAGAGAGACTTAGTTGGTAACAGAAACATAGTTGGCTTTCTGGACTCCAGCTTAGCTGCAGTCGGAGCTGGTGATGTGTGGGAAGTCCTAATCTTAATGGACTTCTGTCGAGGTAAATCTGCCCACCCCCCACGCTTTTCTGTCTCTAATTATTAATGCTTCATTACCTTTTAGCTGCTCGTTTCTGCATGCTGCTTTCTTCTGAGTCAAAAGGTCATCTGACAGCAGTAATGGTCAACAGAACTTCAGTTTTCTTTTACTGTTTTGCTGTTGTTTGTTTAGGAATGTAAAATTTGAGATGTAGCTGTTGAAGTATTTAAAGAGAAGTTTACAAAGAAGTGTTTGATTTAGGTGGAAATACAGGTAGTCCCCGATTTACGAGCGAGATCCGTTACAACGAGGCGCTCGTAAACCGGAAATCTCGTAATTTGGAACGGCCGCCATTTCTCTCGTAAATCCGGAAATCCGCTCGTAAATTGGAACGGTTTTCGCTAGCGCGCCTAAAAACACTCTATTTTCATCTAAAAACTACTTTTGAGTGCATAAAAATGATCGGAAACGTGTGTTTATATGCTTAACTAGCTAACTGTAGTGAAAAAACACATGAAAACTCAGTATTTTTTTCGTTTTTTCCAAAAATGTGCAGCTCGTAAGTCTGGAACCTCGCAGATCAGAGCGCTCGTAAATCGGGGACTACCTGTATATTTTAATAAGTTCAACTGCAGTGATAATCAACTTTGTTCTAACTTTTGAACGCATCGTTTCAAACAGTGTTGTTCAAAATAACTTTTGATAAATAAGAAAAAGTTATTTATGTGCTCTTTCTGTTGTATAGAGAAATTGAAAATTAATATTTACGTAGTTTAAATAGGAAGTTATTAAACCTCGCAGTTTTGTGGCACTAAGATGCAAACAGTGGAAGTCTTAGACATTTTTTCATACTGTGCTCATTAATCAGGGTTGGTGTTTTATTTTATTTTATTAGTTCACCTCTCCCAAACATTTATTGACCCGTTTGTTTTATGCAGGTGGGCAGGTGGTAAACTTAATGAACCAACGACTACAGACAGGTTTCAGTGAAACTGAGGTGTTGCAGATCTTTTGTGACACGTGCGAAGCTGTTGCACGTCTTCACCAGTGCAAGACTCCCATCATCCATCGAGATCTTAAGGCAGGCTTAAATCAATCTTTAACATTTATTTAATACCTACTGTTTTATTACTCTTGAGGTTTTTGTATATATATAATCTGACAAGTTTTCTCTTTTTCTTCCTCATGTAGGTGGAAAATATCCTTCTTCATGACCAGGGGCACTACGTGCTCTGTGACTTTGGAAGTGCCACCAACCGCTTCCAAAATCCTCAGACGGATGGGGTCGCAGTTGTAGAAGAAGAAATTAAAAAGTGGTTATTTTTTTATACCCCTATGAGCACTAAATGCATCCTGTCCCATCTGTACAGTTTAAAAGCTCGTTTCTGTGCTCCCTTCTTCAGGTACACTACACTCTCTTATCGGGCTCCAGAAATGGTCAACCTGTACGGCGGAAAAGTGATCACAACAAAGGCGGATATTTGGGTCGGACTGAAGTTCTTAGAAATTTTATATGTTCTGCTAGATTTAAAGTACAGGAAAAGTGTAATTAATAATAACAATGAATTTAATTTGTAACGCACTTTTCATTAACAAAAATCTCAAAATGCAACTAAAATCAGTGATAAAATCATGTGGAGGCAGAGTAGGCTTGCTTAAAAAGAATGGTCTTTAAGCCTTTTTTAAATTCAACCAATGATTGCAGAGCTCTCAGATAGTCAGGGAGGGAGTTCCAGAGGTGTGGGGGGTCAGCCACACAGAATGCCCCATCTCCCATGGTCCTTAATTTAGTCTGTAGAAGGTGAAGGAGATTACTGTTCTGTGATCGTAGGGACCGGGTGGATGAGTATGGAGCAAGATGGTCCTTCAGATAATCTGATGAAGTTCTGTTTAAGAATTGGTGGGTAATGAGAGTAATTTTGTACTGAATTCTGTAGGTGACAGGAAGCCAGTGGAGGTTATGGAGAATGGGTGTAATATGTTCAAATTTACGAGCTCTCAATCAAATCCTGGCTGCACTGGGTATTGATGGGAGATGACAATGGTGATGATGATGCTCCAGTCCTGATGTAAAGCTGTGTATCGTCAGCATAACGGTGAAAAGAAATGTACTGATTGGTGAATCTGTGGTGTTTAAATATTTAAAGCAAGAATTGACATGATTCTTGTCTTTTTAGGCCTTGGGTTGTCTACTATATAAGCTGTGCTTCTTCACCCTTCCTTTTGGCGAGAGCCAAGTAGCAATTTGTGATGGCAGTTTTACCATCCCTGACAACTCCCGCTACTCCCAGGATATACACTGTCTCATTAGTGAGTAACTTTGTTTTGCACTATCCTACCTAATGCACACACAGCCTATAAATGTATATTCAAATTTGACTGTACAATTTTATGTCTCTGTGGCAAAGTGTGTGCTTTATGTTGGTAACTTTTTAGGATACATGCTGGAACCTGATCCAGAAATGAGACCAGACATCTACCAAGTGTCCTACTTCATCTTTAAACTGGCTCGACGAGAGTGCCCAGTCCCAAATTTATATGTAAGCAAGTCAGAAGAAAGGTGAAATGTGAATATGCTTTAGGAACAAAAAAGGTTAACTCATGTCATCTGGACCAGTCTTTTAAAGAAACTCGTCCAGATAACATGAGTTAACCTTTTATGTCGTCATCTACCTGGATGATTGAGCTTACAAACCTTTTTTTTTTTAATGCTTAAGAATTTAAAATATTTTTCTTTATATTTTTTTAACACAGCTACCACAGATGTTTGCTTCTGCCTACTTGTTTCTCAGAGAAACAGAAATCTGAGACATGATCTTTTGTAGTGTTGTTCATTTCTCTTACAATAGGCAATTATGATATAATGGTGGGAGATGCTCATCATTGTTGAGGTGTAATTGAGTTACACATATCTGTGTCGCTCTGGGCCGGATAAATAGTGTTAACTTACTTTTTACGGTATATGAATGTTTCTGTTCAGTGCCCTGAGACGACTTCTGTTCTGACTTGGTGCTGTATAAATAAACTGAACTGAATTGTTACTGATATTTATTTTCTTCCTGTTAAAGAATTCACCCATTCCTGCAAAACTTCCTGAGCCCATCAGAGCCAGTGAAGCTGTAGCCAAGAAGAGTCTGACTAAAGCTAGGTGAGCAGAGACTAAATGATTCAATATTGATACCATTAGATTGATCAGTTTCTATTTGATGTGATCTTGCTTCTGCTCCCCTGCTTCACTTTCCTCTACAGACAGGATGATTTTGATTTGGGCCACTCACTTTGTTTGTTCTCACATGTCTGAAGCTGCAACAACACAAACAGAACATTGTGTCTGTGCGAGACTACAATTTTCCTAATTGTATTATTTTTTTTATTTTTTTTATTCAAAGCAACTTACAGATGTAGAAATGTACATGGTGGTTTTAGCTTTCAGAGTGTCACTGAAGTTTGAAAGCGGAGGATTTGAATATTTCTGGGGGGACTAGAGGGGAATTTGAACAACAAAAAAGTACAGGTAGTTATACTAAACTTTACTATGTATTTGAAAAACATAAGAAACTTTCCCATTTCGTGCTCTGCTCTTTTCTTGTTCTCCCATCAAGGCTCACAGATCCAGTTCCAATGACAGAAACATCAATTGCACCTCGACAGCGACCCAAAGCTGGGCAGGCACAGTCCCAGCCGATATCGGGCATTCTTCCCATCCAGCCAGCTCTCACCCCACGCAAGAGGCCTAATGTGGCTGCAGGAACTCCACCGGCTGTAGGTAAGAGTAACTCTGAGATCCTTCTCTCAGGGAATCTGGCAATGTTATTTTTTAAAAGGACTTCTGTGTTGGAATCGACAAGTTCTTTAATGTATTGGCTGTAAACAGTTTCTGGTCATTCATCTGTGATCCAGTTGAAAAGAGAATAAATTCAGTTTTGAGTCAGAGTCAGAGAGGTTTTATTGCCATTTCAGCTAAGTACAAGTACATATTGAAACGAAACAGCGTTCCTCCAGGATCATGGTGCAACATATAATAAATGCAAAAAGACATCTAACCTAATCTAAACATTTCCATCTAAACAAGTCATTAAGAGCAGCAGATATAAACTGTGTAAGGTGTAAAAATGTAAAACTAATTCCTAATGATAAATACATACCAGTAAATGATAAATAAAAACTAATTATTTCTAACATTTACTTCTTCATACCTTCAGGCTCTAATTCATGCTGACTCCTTTGAAGGGTCTTTATCTGAGTGTTTTCTGCGTTTTAAAAATGTGTACAAAATAAAATAATGCATTAATTATTAAAATAAAATTCTTGTGTAAATGTCTTGTGTAGATTTTATCTGTAAATATTTATTAATTGAAATGTGATTTTATTTTATTTTATTGAAACTTGTTCATAGCAACAGCTATCTTCTCTTTGTGGGATTCACTCTGTGTTCAGTCTGAGTGGCATTGTACTTATTAACCCAAAACTTTAACGGACCATTTAAGACGCGAGTTGTTTGATATTCTGTGACATTCTGTTTTAAAGAAAACATGTTACTTTGCTCATTGAGTTATAGATTAACCTTTTTTTTGTCCTCCAGGCTTCTTTAGTTCAGATTTAAAACGCCCCTCTCATTCTTTGGTTTTCCTTCCTTCCAGGGGTTGGTATCAGTGTCCCAGCTGCAGCTCCTGTCCAACCTGCTCCACAGGCTCCTACTCTACAGGCTCCTACTCTACAGGCTGCTCCACAGACAGCCAACATGCAGCCACAGCATCAGCAGCTCCTCATGAAGCAGCAGCAAGCTGCAGCCTTCATAAGCCCACAGAGCAACCAACGGGTAGGAATCTGGATGCAACCAGGATGGAGCCTCTGTAGCTTAAATCTTTGTTTGTGCAATACAATAAAAATTAATCCAGGTTGAGGCATTCACATGAGTTCTGAAAATCTGCTTTATTTTCCAGTTTTCTTTAGATTAAGAATAAAAGCTTGTAGTATTCTCCAGCTTTTACGATTGGCTAAATTACCAACAGCATCTAACATACTACACCCTCTGTCAAGTCAGGAAGGGTTTTAAGGTCATGTCTAAACAATTTTTAGTTTGCTGTTCATCAGCGAGTGGAATAAACCTTCAGTTCAGTCTTCACAGAAGTCAAAAAAGGCGTTCAATACAGGATCAACTGGACTTTATTTGTTGCAGAAAACGTTTCGACTTCTGTCCAGAAGTCTTTTTCAATTCTGAATGGAAGCTGTGAGAACGAGAAGTTTTATACAGGCTTACAAGTCACGCACCAACATATGAAATTGGAAACTGAAAAAACACCACAAATTAACTAACATGCCCATTCTATTTAAATTGACAAAACGACACATCCCAGCTTAAAAGGGGTTTGTAACACATACATGTAAATTGAAAGATCACACCTAACAGTAGGAGGTTCCCTTGAGGTCTCTGTTAGAAGACACAAAACTGTATGTAAATTGACAAACAACACCTCCCAAACAACAAAAGAGGCTGCTCAGAGAACTTTGTTAGTCTAATTTACAGACAAGGCATCCCTGCTCCCATCCGGTGTAAAACGTTTCGGAATCAAATCCAAAACTGAGTTATAGGTCTTAGACAGTTGAAATCTCAGACCTCCTCCTCTGTTAAGAGAAGGTTTTTCTCTCTTAACATACACAGCTTCCTTTACCCCCCTCTCAAACCATCTGTGTTCTCGGTCCAAAATTTGAACATTCTGGTCCTCAAAGGAGTGTCCCTTGTCCGTGAGGTGAAGGTGAACAGCTGAGTTTTGTCCAGGTTTGAGAGGGGGGTAAAGGAAGCTGTGTATGTTAAGAGAGAAAAACCTTCTCTTAACAGAGGAGGAGGTCTGAGATTTCAACTGTCTAAGACCTATAACTCAGTTTTGGATTTGATTCCGAAACGTTTTACACCGGATGGGAGCAGGGATGCCTTGTCTGTAAATTAGACTAACAAAGTTCTCTGAGCAGCCTCTTTTGTTGTTTGGGAGGTGTTGTTTGTCAATTTACATACAGTTTTGTGTCTTCTAACAGAGACCTCAAGGGAACCTCCTACTGTTAGGTGTGATCTTTCAATTTACATGTATGTGTTACAAACCCCCTTTTAAGCTGGGATGTGTCGTTTTGTCAATTTAAATAGAATGGGCATGTTAGTTAATTTGTGGTGTTTTTTCAGTTTCCAATTTCATATGTTGGTGCGTGACTTGTAAGCCTGTATAAAACTTCTCGTTCTCACAGCTTCCATTCAGAATTGAAAAAGACTTCTGGACAGAAGTCGAAACGTTTTCTGCAACAAATAAAGTCCAGTTGATCCTGTATTGAACGCCTTTTTTGATTTCATCATGTCCTGGACGACTGAGAATCTTCACCAGCATACTTCACAGAAGTGAACATCTCAGTAAATTCATCTCAGTGTTAAGACTGTAAATGACTCAGCAAAACTGCAAAAAGCTCAAGAGAAACCTTTACGAATCCATAGGTCTCAGTTAGCTTGTTAAATCCTAAAGTTTATGTCAGTAGAACTGGAAAAAGACTGTGTATAACCTTTCTAGCAGGATTTTGAGAAAAGGCTAGAATGAATTAAAAACATTAAAGTGAAGGGTAGATTTGAAAAGTTGCAGCTAAACAAACCGCATGGTTTGAGGAGCAATGTGATTAAGACTAACGAGATTAAGCATAAATATTTAGTCTTGATGCACACCAAATTCTGTTCTAACTAAAAACATATAATTGGAACAAACCACTCATAGCAGCTGTCAAACAGAGTGGAGAGCAGATATTTGGGCTTTTTTTGTTTGTTTTGCAGCCACAAGGCCTTTGTATCTTGTCATTCAGCGTACTTAATTATTCTAGAGTGTCTAGAGTATTCAGTGTCAAACAGCTGAAGCTTGGCCAAACTTGGCTCATGCATCATGACAACAATCCCAGCTACAGCAGCAAATCTACTGCAGAATGGTTGAATTTTTACACCTAACTAATTCTTCTCTTTTTCAAAGTCTAGACCTCATCCTTATTACCGTAGAATGCCGTGATGAACCGTAAGAAAGAAAAACTGCTCAGACAAATTATATAAGTTTGTATTGTTTAGAATATTTGAATTTCTTTCTTTTAGTGTAAAAAAACTGATGAGGTCTTATGGTACTTAACATTATTACTGTTAAATCTTGACTCTGTAAGCTTCCGTATTATGGTAGGGACTGAGGATTGATATGTGAAACAATGAAAATTAGGATGAACTTTTTTATCATGACTGTGAGCACATTTGTATGGCTCCATGTGTATCAGATGATTTGTTTCAGTTTTTGTTTTTACACATATTCACAAGAAAAGCATTATGATACATTTGACACTGAGCTTTTCTCATAAATGGCTGTATGATATTCCAATTTAGCACCAACTGCACATGATGTCCCATCACCAAACACCTTTCCACTCATCTACTCTGCTGCAGTCCAAAGTTAAACCTGTTCCTTCAGTCCTTACCCATCACGTTCAGCAGCATGTAGTCCATGAAACAGCAGCGTGTCATCTCACTCCCATCCCCGAGTGTGCAGCTCTTGGTCAGGCAGATGGCCCAGAGGTTGTGGTAACATCATTCTCCTGCTGTCTGCTGCTCCTTGGGTCGGGGCTGATAGTAGCTCATCTCTATCCAATCTCTTGCAGACTTTTGCTCTTTCCTTCTTCTTGAGCAGTAAAAAGACAGGCTTGATCAGTACCGTAGATAAAGCTGTTAAAACCTTGTAGCAATGCTTCTTGTGATGTGCTCTTTATTTAAAAAGAATAATGTTGCTCTTCTTTTTTTTTTTAACAGAGATTTTTTAATTGTTTTTACCTTCTTTTTTTTCCCCTTTTAAATATGGCCTCCCTTCACACCATTATGATTTTTTTTTTAAAAATAGGATAGAAGGAAAGGAAAGATGGAAAGTAAGACTACAAAATATAATAAATATACACAAAGAAAGCACAAAGCAAATACAGGTAGTCCTCGATCTACGAACGAGTACCGTTCCTACGCCCGTTCGCATGTCGAAAATCGCCGTAAGTCTGAAAACACATACACACTGGCCGCCACTTATACACGTACATGTACGGTACTGTACAGTTACCAAGCACTTCGCCTATCCTAACACAGTACCCTACATAATTATCAAAAAACACATACAGTACATTTGGAGCCATAATGAAGGAAAAAAAAATTAATTTCTTACTGGGAGCTAGTGAAGCCTGTCTCCGTCTGTTAGCATGTTAGGTCATTGCACGTCCGAGCTCTGCAGCTTCCTGCTGCTTCACGTGGTCCAAACTGTTAACAGGAAGCCCTGTTAGCATGATGGCTCCATACATTTGGAGCCATAATGAAGGGAAAAAGAGTTAATAACTTACTGGGAGCTGGTGAAGCCGTTTGTCCATGTTTTAGCAGGTTGGCTCCGGGTCCCACCAACATCCAGGCCGCCAAGCCGTTCGTCCGCCTGAGACGTCCAGAGTTCACCGAGCGTTTCCAGCTCATTTATCCGAGCGAAGCAACCTCTGATCAGACACACAGTCCGTCCAAAGCCGGCTGTCAAAGCCAGAGCTAACCGAAGCTAACCGAAAACTGCAGAAAATTGCCGGACACTGCGTAATTGGCTTCTAAATAATAATAATAATAATTTATTTATAAAGCCATTTAAAACAACCACAGCTGCAACAAAGTGCTGTGCACATAAAATCAAGAAAATTTAAACACATAAAATAAGATTTTTCAATTTTTCATTTATTTTTTTATTTTTTATTAATGAGATGTGTGACGTAACCCTGAATCGCCGTAAGTCGAGACCGCCGTAAGTCGAGGACTACTTGTACACCCGACCGCTGTCTGTAAACCTGCAAAGAACATGACAGAACATGGCAACAAAATAAATATGTATAAAAGACTTAGAATATTCATGGCTTTGCAGTAGATTTCTATAAATATATATATACCTACATATACATACATACATGTACATGCATACTATTCACATACACATCTACATATCTACATACGATACCTGCATGTGCATCCCTGCATCTATTTGTGTGTGGTTGTGAGCATGCATAAGTGTATAAGGCTTCTCTAATAGAACATTCAATAGTGACCGTGAAGCATCAGCGATCCGACCCCCAAGACCCGAGGCAGACAAAGGGGAGACCAGAGCCCAAGACCCCAAGAGGGACCCCGAGCTCGGAGCCCCCAGGGCCACCCAAACAGGACGAACCACACACCCACCCCCCAGATCTGACCATAGGGGAGAACCGGAAGAGCCCCACCAGGGACTACATACAATGACCCCCCCGGGGCCAACAGCGACATACTCACAGGCCCCCGCCAGAACCCGCTGCACCGATGCAGGCCTAGGCACCAAGGCCCGGACACCGAGGATGCACACCTCCCAGGCCCAACAGGACCAGAGGACCCGAGCCCCACCAGGAGGCCACCAGGCCGAGCCGACACACGCCCAAGCGCCCAGCCCCCGACACCGAGGCCCCCAAGCGCGCCGGCAAGCAAAGGCACACCCCAGTAGGGGGCCGCGTGGTAGGGGCGCGACACCAAGCAGCCCCAGCTGTATCAAAAGGGGGCAGTCTAAATCCGGCCTGACAAATAGCCATTCATACACAGACACAATCACACAAACCCACCCTCACCCTCACTCACTCAAAGAAATCCTATAATGACACATTCCATTTATATTCCCGATACATACTCTATACCCCCCATGTCCAAGACATGTACCTGCCCCCTACATGGGGCAGCCCACGCCCAAACCCAAGAGGTAGACCCATTCATTCTGGGGCAGAGAGGAGCCAACATCCAAGATCCGGACCAACCTGCGCCCAGCCGACAGGACACCCGAGTCCAAACAGCCCCAGGGAGGGCGCACGCCAGCCCCGCCCATGGCAACCTCCAGGCCCCCAACCCCCCCATAGTCCAGGACAACACCCGATGGCACTGCCCTACTACCGGACCCCACCCCCAGAATGGCAGCCAGGGAACCAGGGGGTAGCAAGAGTAAAAAGAAGACAAAAAAAGACCCCGACACACACACCCCTGCCCCCAGATGTGCTGTTGATGTGTGTTGTTGTAAAGTGCAATTAAAAAAAAAAGTAAAGAAGAAGGAGCAGAGGCTGGGGTGGGGGGTGTCTGGGGGCGTGACCAGTGCCCCGTGGGATGGGGCAGGTGTACCCAGCCTGGGTGTCTAGTGTGCTATGTGTTCTGAGAGTTGTTAGTATGAGGGGTGGGTGTAGTATTTCTTCTGGGGTGGGGACTGGGTGGATGTCCTTGGTGATTGCCTGGGACTATGCGTGGCTGGCTGGCCCCTTTCTTATGGTGGGGGCCTGTTGCCGGTGCTTCCTGGCTCTGTTGGCGGTTGGGCTGGCGTTCTTGGCCGGGTCGTCCATGTGGGATTTGGCATCCTCTTGGGTGGCGGGTTGACTGCGGTTCATGGAGGTCTTGGCGGCCCTGGGGTGTGTGGGCTGTTGGTCCTGCTGCTGGCGGCCCTCGAGGCCCTGTCCCTCTCTGGTCTGGAGCTCAAAGGGCCTGGCGGTCAGAGAGATGTCTTGGCCTCGCTCCTTGGTGTGGACTTGGGGAGCTGGGGGGGCCTGTTGGGTCAACGAGGGAGCTGACTCCCTGTGGGAGCATTTAGTCCTGCAGTTATTTTTCTCCCCATCCCTCACCGCGCACCTCCACCCTCTTCATTTTAAAATTTCATTCATGTAGGGATTTTGGGGATCGGTGTGCTTCAACAATTTTACATCTCTGTTGACTAGAGCCACCTGGGACTCAATTTTATTATACACCTTAGACATTCACTCATAACATCCTCATGACATTCACATATAGGAACTTGGGGTGGGCACTATGGCTATGGGTGGTGGGATGACACTACTCTCGCCCCCTGTGCCTGTGCTCACTTCCAATGATGCATTTAGACAGTAAGGGTTTGGACAAGAGTTGGGGTGGAGGGGAAACTGGCATTATGCCAGCCTCTGTTTTTACCTTTTCTACCACTTGGTTTATTTCAACCATTGTCTTTTTTTCTTTCTTTTTTTTTTTTCCGAGTTTTCAAAGCTTGGTTTCTCTGTAGACTGATATTTTCTCACCTATCCATTTACTCGGGCTTATGCTTGGGATCTGATTTGTTTCTTCTGGATCAGTAATAAAAATACAAAGTATCTAAGTTTATTACTTGTTTTTTTTATTGCCGGTCTCGCATTTTACCTATTCTTTTTTTTTTTTATTACAGGCTGCAGGCAGAGAAATTCACAAAGCTAGCTCTTTGACACCCCCCTCATCACCAAAGGTAGCCCCTAAAAGTGGCCACAGACGAATCCTGAGCGACGTCACCCACAGTGCCGTGTTTGGGGTCCCAGTCAGCATGTCCACCCAGCTACTTCAGGCAGCCGCAGCTGAGGCCAGCCTAAACAAGTCCAAGTGTGTACAATTAACCCTTTTCAGCATTCATGAGTGAACTATCCTTTCATGGCACATAGGGAGTCTGGGAGGACAACAAGTGGTTCATTCATATGACAGCAGCCCTTTTACATCCCCAAAAATCACGTTTTAGGAAGATGCTCTAATTCAGTCCTAATGAAAATCTCTTTGTATCAACTTCAAGAGGCAAACATCAGTTCACACCATCTTTATACCTTATGTTCAATTTCACTTTGCATTTTTAATAAACATTTTATATTTTTACTGCAGATCAGTTAGCACCACTCCCTCTGGCTCCCCGTGCTCGTCCCAGCAGAGCGTGTATCATCCAGGTGGTGCTGATGCTCCATCGGTGCTCGCAGCCCCCAACTCTCAGCCCAGCTGGAACCCCTTTGGAGATGATAATTTCTCCAAGCTGACAGCAGAAGAGCTGCTCAATAAGGACTTTGCAAAGCTTGCTGAGTGTAAGTTGTGCACCGTGTGATCACGCCTGCAAGCCTCCTACTGTCCTGGTGTGATCTAAAACAACGTATTGTTTGTGTGTGATCAGCTGCTCCAGCAGGAGAAAGAGGCTCAAATTCCAATGAAAGTCTCATTCCAGAGCTCAATGCTTTTCCAGGTAAATTGTAATTCTTCTCATTAAGAGGTTTTGTTTATGTGCTTTCTTAGATTTAAAGTGTATTCAGGCTTTTTGTTTGTTTTTGTTTGCACTATATATTTTATTTTCAGTTGCTTACATTTGATCCTTTACTCCCTCTTTTATTCACATTATTATTTCAAAACATCTGCAGACATCTCCGCGTTGTCTGCTCTTCACCCTTTTAATGCTCTTTCTCTCTCAGACACAGCAGGTAATGTTCCTGTGACACAAAATGCACTGAATGTTTTCACGGTTCTCACATGCAGAACTCTGTCACAAACCCATTCCTGCTCAGGTAGTTTCCTTGATATCACAGACCAGATGCTGTTTTATGGAAGCCAGTTTTGTAGTTTAGGTTTGTATGCACAGCCCTATCTTGTTGTGCTTGTTAGCTAGCAGCTTCACACTGGCTTCTTGTCTGTGTCCATGAATAGACACCTTACAAGCAGCTAGATGGTATCTCTCTTGCAGATCTGTGCTTTCACTGTTGCCTGGTAACATGAAGGACAAGTTCTCCTCTGTTAATTGGATTGCTTTGCTGCTGGAAGAGTCCGCTTACTGGTGCCATGTAGAACAGGAGAAAGTTAAACGCACTTTCTTCTTAAAACAATGTGCCTGACTTTTATATCCTTGTCAGATTAGTCTTTAACCTTTACAGAGGTGTTTTATTTCTGACTTTTATCCTACTTTTAGTAACTGCTGTTTAAGGCCTGCGCTGAGAGGTTAACAATCCTGGTAGTGAAATAAGGGTGTGGTTAATCTTCTCTACCTTTAAGCTGCCTATATAATTCACTCGGGATGCACTCGAGCAATCACAGCCTGATCTTTGTTGATGGAGCAGAACATGTCTTTTGAGTATGAGAGATTTTTTTTTGGGGGGGGGGATTAACTAAAACGTGGTCATCTTTGTTACAGTTTTATTATTTCAAAAGTTTAACATTAAAGCTTCAGTATGTAGCTTTTTTTATAAACATATTTCTTCACTCTGTCACTACCTCCTGACAGACTGATGTTAGCCAGGTAATCTCTGAAAAAATTTAAAAAAAAATATTGTCCCCTTGCTTCTCCAGGTGGTAAATAAGCATTTCTAAAAAGAAAAGGTGACACGCCATTTTCCAGCCAATAAAAACAGAGTTTGTAACCAGCCAATAAAAACAGAGCTTGAATTTGAATCAGCCAATAAAAACAGAGCTTGAATTTGAATTTCAGCAGACCATGGGAGAGCAGAGCCATATATGGCTCTGAGGGGGAGGGATCAGAATGCTTTGCCTGTTGAAATTTTTCTAAGTGCTGCAGTTCTACAGAAACTGCAGACTGAACCTTTAAAGGTTCAGTCTGCAGTTTTTGTAGAACGCAGCACTTAGGAAAATTTTCATCTGGGAAAGAATTCTGGTCCCTCCCCACTCAGAGCCATATATGGCTCAGCTCGCTCTTGCTGTCGGTGAAATTCAGCTCTGCTTCCGAATGCTCCGCCTCCACTACATTTCCTGTCAGCAGCTGCGAAGTTCTGTGATTATATGTTAATAAAACGTTCTAAAAAATAAAAACGGGGAAAGCTGGTCCAGCACTAGCCTGGTTAAAACCACACCCTGTCCTTCACTTTGCTTCTGACTAGGGTCTGGCATTCCTCCCATAGAAAACGATTTCTCCGTTCGATTTTTGAACGGACCAATCAGAGAACAGAAGGCGGAGTTTTGTTAGCTTAGCCTGGCGAGGTCCAGGCTATTCAGATAAAAAGCTCAGAAACCACTCGGTGGATATTTTTTCTGCTACCAGTGTGTAATTATATGTCTTTAATTTACTGACTGTTGGCCTGGATGAAACATTTGAGATAAAATTCGATTTTTTATCATTTATTTTCGTAGCGCACCCTGAGGCTGTTTGGAAAATGTCAAACCGAAACTATTTAAATCCAGCAGCGAAACTATTTAAATCCAGCAGATTTGACCATTTCGTGAATTGATTTAGGAACTGTTAAGCTCAGGAACACTTCTGATATAACGTCAGCTAAGAAATATATTTTTTCTCAGCAAAGAAATAATAGTTTTTTACCTTGTTTTCTGGAAAATTCCTTCGTGGCGGCAGCCATTTTAACTGACGACGTCAGTCAACGTCGTTCAAAACTCCGCCTTCTGTTCTCTGATTGGTCCGGTAATCCGCCAATCTGCCTTCTGTTCTCTGATTGGTCCGGTCAAAAATCGACCGGAGAAATCGTTGTCTATGAGACAAATCCCAGACCCAGCAGTGAAGGGAAATAGAATTGAGCGGAGCTGTGCAGGAATGGCGAGGGCCAGGCAAGTCCAGCACACCAGAACACCAGGAAATCTGCAGAGCCGCGCGCAGCCACGTTGAACCCGAGTTTAATTCGCTCGTGAGTCGTGACAAATTCATTCATTTCCTGAATGTTTCTGTCATGATTCAGCGGAGGATGAAGCGATCACTTGACTTTTGGCAAAAAACAAAAGAAAAGTCCAGAGCAGGGATGAAGAAGGGGGATTTAATACATTTGTGTCACATACAAAACAGTTTTGCATCGCTTTGCAATTATTTCAACGAGAACCTGCGCGGCCGCTGCGGGCTGACAGGCGGGGGCGTGGGTTAGGGGGTGAGAAGTGAGAAGCTCTGTTTTTATTGGCTGGCTGTTTTTATTGGCTGGTTAACCGCGGGGCGCTCTGTGGTTTTTATAAATGCTTTATAGTTTTTTTCAGAGATTACCTGTCTAACATCAGCCTATCAGGAGATAGTGGCAGAGTGAAGAAATATGTTTAAAAAATAAGTTACATACTTAAGCTTTAATAGGTTGAATGAATGAAAAAAAAACCTGCAGCAGCATTCTATACCCACTGAAGTCAACGTGAGTCACTGATTCCTGTGTAGAGTGTGTTACAGTAATCCAGCCAAGTAGTAACAATGGTGTGGATTACTCGTTCAAAATGCTGCAGAGAATGAATCAGCTTTAGTCAGCTGCCTCAAATGGGAAAAAATGAACTAGATTTAGCAACTGCTCTGATGTGGTTGTCTACATTTAGTCCAGCATCGACTTTGACCCCTAGGCTTGTAATAGTTGGCCTGATATATGGGCCAAGGAACCAACATCTACTTTGGGAGTCTCAGTGGAGCTTCCAAAGATCATCACCTCTGTCTTTTCCTCATTGAACTTTTAAGAAGTTCACAGCCATCCAGGCTTTTATGTCCTCCAGACATGAAAACGTTGGTTACATATTGTAACCCCAGATTCTATGAATATAAGCGCAGCCCTTTAGGCCATTCGCTATTGGGTATTCCCCCCGCGCATCAGCTCGCACTGAAAACTTTAGTCCACGCCCACCCGCTGTGGGCCAACCCCGTCCGTATAAAATACGGTGACGCGGGAAAATCGACTCCCAAATAGCTATTTTTTTTCTTCAGCCATTTCGGAACCAGTGAGGCCCAGGGCCTAAAGGGCTGTGCTTATATTCATAGAATCTGGGGTTACAATACATAACCAAAGTTCTATTTCATATAAGCTCCGTCCTTTAGGCCATTCGCTATTGGGTTAAAGGCGGAGCAGGATGTAGTCTATGCCTCACTGGATCCATTCAGACACCAAACGAAGCAATTGCTCACATAACACATTTTTTCACTCAGCTTTCTGTATATGTAATTACGCGCTCCATGCGTAATAGCGCGCCAGAGAATAATCTCTGGTGGAGGAAGGGCTGAGATAACAGACCTGCAGCTGTGGGCTGAAAACAGACACAAACCTGCGCTGAAAAACAATGAACAGCGCAGGACAATGCTTCATCACTCAGTCTTTTGTGTGTGTGATTGTGCATAACATGCGTAACAACGCACCAGAGAACCATGAATGAACTCTGAAGAGAGGGAAAAGAACTGAGAGAATAAATCTGCTACTGAGAACAAAACAGTGAGCAAAGCAGGTTGGAAACTGCCTCACTGCAACCGTCTGTATGTATAATTACGCACTCCATGCGCAACAGCACACCAGAGAGAATGAATGAACTCTGGTGAAGGGCCAGAGGCTGAGAGAACAGATCAGTAACATCAACAGTCATGAACTGTGACTGATAATACAAACATCTCACACTGCGTCTGCCTGCAGACAAATGTGAGCTCAGGTTAAAACTCCATGAAACTTTAAAACAATCATTCTGACAGAATCCTGAGAACAGAATGAGTCATGGAAAACATGGAAGCATCACGTAAATAAAAGTGAATAAATGAGCACGGTGATGCCCACGCGGCCGTCGTACAAATGTCCTCCACTGACATCCCTCCATGTAGGGCCGTGGAAGACGAGATACCCCTCATGGAATGGGCACAGAGATTATCTGGAGGTTCCTTTCCAGATGATCTATAAGCCTCCGAATAGCCTCACACAACCAATGTGAAAAACGCTGAGTGGACAGAGAGCGTCCTACTGAGCTGTCTCTGTAATGCACAAACAGACACTGGGAGCAACGCATTGCAGCCATGCGCGTCACGTAACAGGAGAGCATGTGCACGGGACAAAGGATGTGAGACGTTGCCTCCTCCTCAGACTCATGAGGAGTGGGGTGAAACCCGTCCAAAGTAATCATTCTCGATTTGAATGAACTGGTGATGCATTTCGGGGTGAAAGCAGGATTAGGACGCAGCATATCTGAGCTACCGTCAGGCTGGATCCTGAGGCATGAGAGAACAAGAGAGGGCAGACAAGTCACTCACTCTCTTTGCAGATGTCAGAGCCAATAGTAGGACTGTTTTAAAGACAGCACGCAACCTATCTGACACAAGGTGGCCTCCACGCCTTTCTCTGCGCACCAGCACTGAAAAGCTACCCACTTGATACGTAAAGCGCTGTGGTAGACGCAACTCGTGCGTCCTGGATTGTTCGTACAACATCTGGAACGAGGCCCATGTTTACTAGGCGGACCTGTTCAGCATCCAGACCCAGAGGTGCTGACCTATTTCCGGGTAGTTCATGGTCGCCCCTCCTGCCTGGAGGAGAGCATCCTTCCTCCACGGGAGTTTCCATGGCCGGCCCAACACCAGCTTTTTTGGCCACGGACTGTGCGCAAAAACGTCCACCCCAAGGGGTGGGTCGTCCCATGGGCTCAGTGAGAACCACAGGTGACACTGAGTGTTCTCTCGTGTGACGAACAGATCCACCTTCGCCTGCCTGAATCTGGTCCAGGTCTGAAAAATTAGTTCGGGGTAAAGGGTCTGGTCTCCGTGGCGAGGGCCGCCCCTCGACATTATGTCCGCCCTTCTGTTCAGGATGCCGGGGATGTACACTGCTCTGATCGAGAGCAGGTGTTGTTGTGCCCAGTACAGCAGCTGTCTCGCAACATGCAGCAGCTGGGCTGACCGGACACCCCTCTGGCGATTGATGTACGCTGCTGCCACCTTGGAGACATGAAAATATGCATCCCGCAAATCTATGCTGGTGAACCAGTCGTTCTGATGAACGTTCTGTAGCAGCTGTTTTATTGTCAGCATGTGGAACTGTCTCTCCATAATCGATTTGTTGAACATGGACAAATTGAGAATGGGTGTCATCCCTCCTGTTTTTTTGGCACTAGGGAGTAGCGGGAATAAAGCTCATGTTTTCCTCTCCGTCTGAGACTCTGGAGATTACATTCTTTACCAGGAGTTCCTGAACTTCTGACTGGCAGGACGAGGTCTGTTCTGGGGATGATAGAACTGTTTCTATAATCCCTCTGAACGGCGGGGGATGAGCTGCAAACTGCAGCGTATAGCACCTGCTTATTAGTTTGTTCATCCATTTGTCCAATGAACACACTCGTTGCCACTCTGCATAATGCTCGGAGAGTGGGTGGGCGTGACTTTGTCATGCCATGGATGTCAACCATCTTAAAACCCTTACCGCTGTCACCCGACTCGGTGTTGACCGGGGGTGACCTAAGGTAGGAGGGCTCAGCCCAAAGGGATGTTTGCACGTCTCTGTGCTACGTTCAGGCTGCAGGCCCATGTCAGAGCTTGTGTGGGTTGGCGTGCATTGAGAGGGGGCGTTGACACTTTTGTGAGTGACGCGCCGCTCTAGAGGCAGTTCATGCTGCAGTTTTTGTGCAGCACGTTTCCTGTTGCGCTCAGGCTGCAGGCTCACGTCAGAGTTGGGGTGAGCCAGCGTGCACTGAGGAGGGGCGTTGACACTTTTGTGAGTGACGAGCAGCTTAGGAGGTGGTTCATGCTGCCGTATTTGTGCAGCACGTTTCCTGTTGCGCTCAGGCTGCAGGCTTACGTCTGAGCTGAGGTGAGCCGGTGCGCGCTAAGGAGGGGCATTGTCACTTATGTGAATGACATGCCGCTTCAGGAGAGGCTGCTGTTGGTGTGTTGTGACACATTCCCTCCTGCTGCGCGGTGAGCGAGCAGGAGCTGCAGGAAGAGACACCGGTTTTTGCAGAGAGCGAGGGGCTTTGCCTAGCTCTGTCTGCTGAGCAGCATCAGTTTTAACTGACATGTTCCAAGCTGCAACGCCTCTTAAACAGCTGTTTAGAGGAGGCCGGCTCATTATTTGTGGGAAGTGTGTGAATCAGAGGAGCCTCTGTAAGATCAGTTGGTCTGACAGGCAGGCTGGAAGCAAATGAGGACTTGCTCTCTGAGATAAGTTTTTTGTTTAATTCAGAAAACGTAAATCTAAAAAACACATTCCCCCTAAGGAGTCATTTCTTGGGCTGCCACTAGCGAAGCGGGGCCAGGTGGTCCTCTGGATCATTGTCATCCAGGCGGCGATGTGGGAAACGCATACTGTGGATGTGGCGCAGAGGTTCAAATGACGTCGGCGACCTTACACAGGGAGCTCTTTGTCTCCTCCGGCAGGTCTGCTTCCTCCAGCCTCTTTGAGATGCTGAGGGCCAGCAGGGCGATATTGTTGTTCGCCGACGCCTGAAACGAACATTGGTGAGATCGGTTTGAGAGCTGAATGATCGTTTGGGCATGCTTTCCTGGAGAGACCGGTCGCTGGTCCATCCTGGAAGCCTTTGTCCCGAAAACCGCCTCCGCAAGGCTCGACTCCAGAGGAGGAACAGAGAGAAAAACCGCTTGGTAAACCCGTCCACTCTGGTGATGGAGGCGAAGGTGGGGACGGGGAGCCATCAGCTTGCCGGGCCCAGTTGCAGCCTCATTCCAGTGTGACATCACAGCTGGGAAGGAGGGCCAGATAGGGTCTGGGTGACAAGCTGGGACAGCGCCAAAAAAACTTCCCGCTAGATCATCCAATGGGGCGGGGAAGGAAGAGGGACAGAAACAATCCCTTAGCACTAGCTCAGCTTCCTGATTTATGCCAGACAGTTTCATGAGGGGAGCGCCTGCAGCTGAAAAAAACTGTCCACTCTGGTGATGGAGGACGGAAGTCATCAGCTTTCTGGGCCCAGTTGCAACCTCGTTCCAGTGTTGCGTCACAGCTGGAAAGGAGGGCCAGATAGGGTCTGGGCACCGAACTGGAGCAGCGCCAAAAACCTTCCCGCCAGATCATTCGATGGGGCAGGAAAGGAAGAGGAACCGAAAGAATCCCTTAGCGCTAGCTCAGCCTCCTGATGTATGCTGGACAGTTTCAGGAGGAGAACGCCTGCAGTTGGAAAAAACCCGTCCACTCTAGTGATGGGGGATGGGAGCCATCAGCTTGCCAAGCCCAGTTGCAACCTTGTTCCAGTGTGACATCACAGCTGGAAAGGAGAGCCAGATAGGGTCAGGGCGACGAGCCAGGACAGCGCCAAAAAATCTTCCCACCAGATCATTCTATGGGGCGGGGAAGGAAGAGGGACAGAAAGAATCCCTTAGCGCTAGCTCAGCCTCCTGATGTATGCTGGGAAGTTTCAGGAGGAGAACGCGTGATGGAGGACGGGAGCCATCAGCTTGCTGGGCCCAATTGCAGCCTCGTTCCAGTGTGACGTCACAACTGGAAAGGAGGGCCAGATAGGGTCTGGGCGACGAGCTGGAACAACGCCAAAAAATCTTCCCACCAGATCATTCGATGGGGCGGGGAAGAAAGAGGGACAGAAAGAATCCCTTAGCGCTAGCTCAGCCTCCTGATGTATGCTGGGCAGTTTCAGGAGGAGAACGCGTGATGGAGGACGGGAGCCATCTGCTTGCCGGGCCCAATTGCATCCTCGTTCCAGTGTGATGTCACAGCTGGAAAGGAGGGCCAGATAGGGTCTGGGCAACGAGCCAGGACAGCGCAAAAAACCTTCCCGCCAGATCATTCAATGGGGCGAGGAAGGAAGAGGGACAGAGAAAATCCCTTAGAGCTTGCTCAGTTTCCTGATTATGCAAGGCAGTTTTCAGGAGGAGAGCACCTGCAGCTGGTAGCGGAGCGGTCACCAGCGTAGGAAAAAACCCCAGAGGTGGTTGAGCATTCGCTCGACCATGCCTCTTAGGGTGTTTTTAGGGCAACGCTTGTACGCACCATGCACGTTTCATGCAGGCTAATTTCAACCAAAAAAGGTTGCATGTTGCGCGTAAAATTAGCAGGCCCTATGATTGCGCTAACAGCAGGCGTGCGCTTTCTGAAGCTTTTCATGCAAAAACAATGCCATAAAGAACAGTTTTCTTCCTGGTCGTATTTTTAATAATTAAATAAAGACATCACTCATCACTTCTCGCGGCTATTTGCCTGAAAAACTTTCCGGTGATATCCGTTAGCCGCCACCATGTCATTTCTCCAGAAGGGAAGAAGACAATGGGGCTACAGTTAGCATCGCTTGAGCAGGCCCTAAAAAGGCGCTAACAGCCGATGTGCGCTTCTGTAGCCTTTTATGCACAAAATAATGCCATAAAGAACAGTTTTCTTCCTGGTCGTGGTTTTTAATAATTAAATAAAGACATCACTTCTCGCGGCTATGTTGCCTGAAAAACTTTCCGGTGATATCCGTTAGCCGCTGCCATGTCACTTCTCCAGAAGGGGAGAAGACAATGGGGCTACAGCTAGCATCGCTTTAGAAGGCCCTAAAAAGGCGCTAACAGCCGATGTGCGCTTCTGTAGCTTTTCATGCAAAAACAACGCCACAAGGAATCGTTTTCTTCCTGGTCGTGGTTTTAAATAAATAAATAAAGACACCACTCACCACTTCTTGCGGCTATGTTGCTGAAAAAGCTTTCCCGTGACATCTTTTAGCCGCCGCTATCATGCGCTCCAGGAGGGGGAGCAGAGGGGCTACTGTTAGCATTGCCTTTTCCGATGGAACCATTCGATTCGCTTCGCGGTTCTGACGAGAACAAAAGGCGATGGCGTCTTTCAGCGAGTAGTTTTCCGCCACAGAGAAAAAACCTCCTCGACATTATTCATTCATTCATTCAACCTTTATTTAGTCAGGTAAATCTTATTGAGCCTCGAGGACTCATTTACAAAAGCGACCTGCTACAAACTAAAGAATGATGAACAGCAATGATACAATTACCTTAAACAATAAACAAAAGAAAAACTAGCTAAAAATTCTCAAAATTAGCGTGTAGCTTTTTAGCCTGAAGGGGCCGCTCGTCTGCCTCTTTTCTAGAAGAAAGGAGCCCACAGGGGCGGCAGCGGGAGGTGTGACGGGTGGCGTCGGAGCTGAACGACGACTTATCTTCTTCTTTAAACAGTGCTCACTGGATGAAGAAAAATGGATAGTCGATTTTCCCGCATCACCGTATTTTATACGGATGGGGTGGGCCCACAGCAGGTGGGCGTGGACTAAAGTTTTCAGTGCGCGCTGACGCGTGGGGGAATACCCAATAGCGAATGGCCTAAAGGGCGGAGCTTATTTTTTAAATTGGGGCGGCCGTGGCGTAGTGGTAATGGCAGTCGTCCCCCGATCGGAAGGTTGGCGGTTCGAATCCCGGTTCCCCACACCATGTGTCGTTGTGTCCTTGGGCAAGACACTTAACCCCGAGTTGCTCCCGGTAGGACTGGAAAGCACCTTGCATGGTAGTCTGCCGCTACCGGTGTATGAATGTGTGTAGCATTCAATGTGTGTAGCACTTTGAGATTTTCACTAATGAAAAGTGCGTTATAAATTGAATTCATTATTATTATTATTATTATTAAATAGAACTGAGAGCTCAGAGAGTTAGAGTCCTTTTTCTTTAACGGGACATATATCCACATAACAATGAAAGGAGATCCCATATTTTCTAAAACAAATAAAATAGAGGCAAGAGCAGCATGAGCAGTACAGCATGAAGAGGAGGGGGCCTAAAACAGCCCTGTGGGACCCCACACAAAAGAAGAGCAGAGGAGGATGCATTGTCACCAAGGCAGACACAGAAATTATGCTCCACTAAGTAGGACCTTAACAGTCCAGTGCTGTACTGCTGACACCCCCCTATTGTTTTAAACGACAAAGTAAAATGCTGTGGTCCGCCGTGTCAAAAGCAGCCAATAAATCTAAAAGTAAGACGACAATACAGTCACCAGAGTCGGCTGCTAAAAATATGTTGTTAAAAACTTTGTAAAGGGCAGATTCTGTACTGTGTAAAGATTTGAAACCAGACTGTAAAACCTCTAAAATGTTCTGTTCTTTCAAAAATGTCATTAATTGATTTCTCAAGAATTTTCTGAAGAAATGGCAGTTTAATTTGCCTATAGCAAAAACAGAGGGGTCAAGACAAATTGGTTTCTTAATCAGAGGCTGGACAGTGGCATGTTTAACATTTCTAGGGACCGCACCAGAGAACAGACTGCTATTCAAAAGAACAGAGCCCGAAGGCCATACAGTGCGGAAAACCTTTAAATAAACGAGGAGGAAGCATCACTTGGTGAACCGGTTGGCTTTAAAAGACTAAACAGTACCAGAGCTCATGACTCACAGGGGTCATGAGCAGAAGGTGAGATCTAGGCCCTGGTGGAAGTGATTTCTCAATAAAGAAATGCAGAAAATTTTCACATGTAGCAGGCAAGGAGTCAATGCAGTCCATATGTGGGGCATTATGACAGATCTGAACAAAAGGGATTTGTTACTGCATATACAGTACATATTTCTTTTCTCAATTTTACCAACTTTTATCCTAAGAGACGCAAACTTCAACAGTGTGAGGAGGGTTTTCTTACACATTTGACTTAAAGCTGTTGTTCGTATGCCTTTTTTATTCGAACAGTTTAAGAAAATGGCTGTTTTAAGATAAAAACACGCCTGATTGTCAACACCTGGGGTACCGGTACTAGAAGCTCAAAACAAGAGTCAATAGCAGAATAAGCTGTTTTGCATTGGCAGAGAAGATGTGTCTAGTTTCACAGTTCTCAACTCTGCTGTTCAACTCACAGATGCATTTTCCTAGCTAATTCTGCACCATTTAAGGGGAACTACCAGGCTTTGCAACAGTATAAGAGTTATTGCCAATAAGCATTGTTACAACAAAGAAAGAACAAAACTGTTTTTGTTTTTTGTTTTACTTTTTGTGCCCTCCATGTACAAAATAATTGAAGTTGTGATTTCTGTGTGTCAGCACATGAGCAGCACATTTAAGTTATTCTAAAAGATGTGTGTATGCTGAGCTTTAGTGTCACCCTTACAGATTTTAACCTACAATGGTGGAGACCTTAAACCAGCTGCAACTGTCCGGGGTGTTGCTATGTGTGCTGCTGCTCCACACAGTGTCCCAACAGGGACTGGAAACTGGAGAGACGGTCACACAGCCAAACTTCATCATTATACTGGCAGATGATATGGGCTGGGGTGACCTGGATGTTAACCAACCAGAGAAGAAGACAAACAACACACCAAACCTTAACCTGATGGCCCAGCAAGGACTTAGGTAGATCCTTTATTGATTTAATACCTGGCAGTTACTTCCATCAAAGTAAAAAAATAATGTTAATTTTCCATGTAGCTAATCTATTCTCCAGATAAACTTGTGACATTTCTACAAATATTCTGTATCCAGACTGACGGACTTCCACTCCCCGGCCTCAACATGCTCTCCGTCCCGTGCTGCGATCCTGACAGGCCGGTATGGCCTCAGAAACGGGGTGATACATAACTTTGGAGTGAATTCTGTGGCTGGTCTGCCTCTTTCTGAAATCACCTTGCCCCAGCTGTTGCAGCAGGCAGGTTACTACACCGCCATGATCGGGAAGTGGCATCTTGGGCACAGCGGACCATACATTCCAACTAAGAGAGGTAAAAGTAGGAGCTTGACGGGATCGGTGCACTCACTCTCCACTGGGCTTGGCTCAATCTATTGTTTGCCAATATCCACTTCCCTGGGATTCCATCAGCGTTGTCACCCACTCATTACAGTAAGAGAGTGATTTTAGTCAACAAGAAAACATGCATTTCTAGATTATGATGTGTTCAAAGCAGACACAATTGGGAAAGTATATGTATTTCAGTGCTAAATTGTTATTGGGGGGAGTTAAGGTTCACCGATGCATGTCTGAAGCAATGGTGTGTTGTTCCCTTCAACAGATGAGCTACTGTAATAATAATAATAATAATAATGCATTTTATTTGTAGGCGCCTTTCTTGGCACTCAAGGTCACCTTACATCGACAATCATAAAAACAGACAATATTATATACACAGTAAAAACAAGTAAAATAAAAATAAGACAATGCAGTAGGAATCATAGTGCATAGGCTACTTTAAACAGGTGAGTTTTGAGTTTGATTTTGAAATGTGGCAAAGAGTTTGTGCCGCGAACATCAGGTGGAAGTGAGTTCCAGAGCTGGGGAGCAGAGCAGCTGAATGCTCTGCTCCCCATAGTAACAAGACGGGCAAGGGGAACAATGAGCGTGAATAGAAGAAGAGGATCTGAGGGTACAAGCAGGTGTAGCAATGTGAACGATGTCTGAAAGGTATTGTGGAGCGAGGTTGTGGACGTAAGGAGGAGTATTTTATAATTGATGCGATGGGAAGCCAATGAAGCTGTTGTAAAACAGGTGTGATGTGATGGATTGAGGGGGTCCGTGTAATGATACAGGCAGCTGAATTTTGGACCAGTTGTAATTTACGGAGGGTTTTCTGAGGTAGGCCAAAAAGAAGAGAATTGCAATAATCTAAACGAGAGGTGACCAGACTGTGAACCAGAACAGCAGTGGAGTGAGGAGTGAGGGAAGGACGGAGACGATTACTGTAGCTCAAAAGGTTAATGCAGTTAGCTATGAACTGGTTATTCAAGTTCAAGTATCTTTATTGTCATTTGCATCAAATGTGGTACATGAGGTGGAACGAAATTATGCACTCAGGGTCCCAGTTACACCCCAAAAGGGCAAACGTATAAAAAGAAACATTACAAAAGAATCTAAGATATACACTAAACAAACGCTAAACTGTACGCTAAAAGATCTAAGATATATGCTAAAGACTAATAATGTAAATACTACGGTGTATTAAGCAGCAGCACTGCCTGTTGTGGGGTCATTGCTGTGTTTACCCCTAAATGTGTATCCAGTTAACACTAACTGTCAGGTGTGGACCATGGGCAGTAGAAGAAAATGGTCTGGTCTGAGGAATCATGTTTTTTCTGTTTTTTTCTGTATGGGGACGACTCATTGAATTCATAAGAACAAGGAAAACGGGCTGAGGCAGTTTGATGCTTCAGGCAAAAATTTGACAGGGAAACATCACCGATTGCCTTAAATGTGAATCTTACTTTGACAAGCACAACCTACATGCTGTTGCTGGAAAAGTACTCCTTAGTGTTAAAATTATGTTCTCAAATTGTTTAGGAACACACAAAAAAGTCACAAGAATGTTTTAAACAGCGCTACAAAGTTTATTTGTTGACTGGTTTTGTTGACGCATTCAGGTAAAAGGAAATACATATATTACGTGAAACACAAGTTCATGTGCTTCTGTTACACAACGTTGTCTTCTCTGTAGTTTTCCATTTGAGTGCTACAACTTAGCACTTTCAAAGCCCCTCCAGTTGCATTAAGTTTATGAGATCATCGATCTCACTGCAGGAAAGAAACTAAGCAGGGACACTAATCACAAACATCCTCAATCTTTTGTGGGACAACAGTTCAATTCAATTCAGTTTATTTATATAGCGCTAAATCACAACAGAAGTTGTCTCAGTGCACTGAACAGAAACATTCACATACAAAAGCATTAGTAAAGTTCTCTATCTAAGGAAACCAGCAGACATGTTGAATCTTTACTTCGTTGCAGTCTCCCATCCTGAGCAAGCAAAAAGGCAACAGTGGAAAGGAAAAACTCCCTTTTAACAGGAAGAAACCTCCAGCAGAACCAGGCTCAGGACAAGTGGCCATCTGCTTTAATTGGCTGGTTTGAGAGGAACAGGAAGGAGAAACAAACAAGCACAGGATGGCAGGTCCAGATGTAGGTGCAGGTGTACCCGAAAGACAAAAACACATGTCAAGGATAGAAAAAAAATACAAATACAGTACAAAACAGGTTGAGCAGAGTAAGTAAAGACAGTAGCAGAGTGAAGAAATGTGGTCAGTTTGTCCTCCAGCAGTCAAAGCATATAGATTCAAGGTTCTTTATTGTAATTTGCATCACGTGTGTGGTACATGAGGTGGAAAAAAATTGTGTACACAGGCTCTCAGTTACACCCAACAATAGCAAACATATAAAGTGTAAAAAGAAACAACAAGGATCTAAGATATAAACTGAGATATACACTTAATGAACATAGCAGCATAACTATATTAGCATAAGGGATAGCTCAGGAAACCCAAGCCAACCCTAACTATAGGATTTATCAAAAAGCTAAGTCTTAAGTCCAGTCTTAAAATGGACAATGTGTCAGCCTCATGGACAGAAACTGGAAGTTGGTTCCACAAGAG
>JBBPBX010003718.1:48793-64207 GCA_038048925.1 Garcialebias charrua
ATGTTTTTACTGTTGTTGGATGTAAAATTGAATTCCACCTCATGTACCACATGTGATGCGAATGACAATAAAGAACCTTGAACTTGAACATGTTCGCTAGCTTAAGGTAAGGAGTAAAATCATCCATCCATTTATTTACTTTACCCACTTTTCCCTTTTCAATTTGCGGGGGAGCTGGTACCTATTTGCAGCACACTGCTTCAGAGGCGTAGTACACCCTGGACAGGCTGTAAGCCCATCACTGTCCTACACAGAGACAAACAACCATTCACACTGTAACGCCTAGAGAAAATTTAGCGTTACGTATTAACATAACATGCACTGTTTTTATCAGTGGGAGCAAACTGGAGTACCCAGAGAAAACCCATGTGTGCACAAAACAAACGTGCAAACTCCACGCAGAAAGGCCTTAGGCTGGGAGGAGAACCTGCGACCTTGGCGTGAGGCGATGGCTCTAACCACTGTTTCACCTTGCCACTCAGAAGTGGAAACCAAATGTGTTAAGTTACAACATTGCAGTGTGGGAGTGAAGGAGTACAGAAAAGGTCAGAAGGAGTTGCAATGATTTTGTAAATCTAGAGAAAACATGGTGCCAAGTGAGCAACTGTGATACTATAGGAAGTCAAATGTGATGGTTAGAGTACATGTAGTCCAGAACATGGTCAAGGACAGCGACAGCGAGACAGTGGTGAGATATGTGATAGATGCCAATGTGCCATTACATCAGGTATCCCTGAGACCTTTCTTGTGATGGACTGGATTGTGTGGTTATGGATGATATTTGAGGTTGGGCAGGAGTCCCCATGGACTGTAGCGTTTGTGGACAGCACTGTGGTCTCTAGTGAAAGTAGGGAGCAGGAGGAAGAGAACTGGAACTGACCGTATTTCCAAAGAAGTGGGAATATGGTCTAAAGAGAAGGTGAAAGAGAAGCAAGCCAAAAGACGTTTGACTCAGTCAGCCAGATGGGACAATCAACCTGCAAGGAGTAGATAATGAAGAGTGATCATTTGGTTCTGTTTTAAAGAACAGGAAGGAAAAACAATGAGATTCTGTCCTCGCAAGCTTATATTGATTGATCACAACACACAACATAGATTTTAAGCCTGGTGCAATGTGTTTGTAGTTCTAAACATTTTAGCACAAGATGCTTTTCTTGTATTTTGGACAGGTTTTGATTACTACATGGGTATTCCCTACAGTAATGACATGGGCTGTACCGACACACCAGGATATAACCTGCCCCCGTGCTTCCCTTGTGTTTCATCCATACCTGAAGGTACCAGGTATGGCTGTATGTATTAACGCCGACATGCTTAGTGTTCGTGCACAACAATGTCACAGCTCAACATTTACACACACAGATAAATAACTTAACTGTGTTTTCATCCTCTAATGTTATGATCCAGTCTGAGGACGAGCAAACATGGAGGCTGTTATTCCAAGGTGGGCCTTCCTCTGGTTGAGAACAGCAGTATTGTGGAGCAGCCGCTCGACCTGTGGACATTAACAGAAAAGTATAAATCTGCTGCACTCAGGATTATACACAGTGCCAGGTACAACACACATGCAAAACAAAGGCTCAAAGTGTGGAAAACAATTATTTTGTGTTCTGTGTGAAAAACAGTTTACACTATATAATAATTTGGATTTGGCACACTTGGATGTGCATTTTCTCTAACTTATTTAGAGAACTAACATGGATGTGCACTTGTGATTTGAAATGAACAGCCTTGGATTTATGATGTTGGCAAATGGGGTATCACGACACACTCCTGCTGTTAGTCATATTAACTGAGGAGTGTATGAATTTAATAAAACCTAGTTAAAAAATGTCAATAAATGCACGTATACAACTGATTAACACAGATCAAGATGGCTGCCACGGCTGATCAACCACAGCTCGGTCAGTCTTACAGACATTGAGCTAAAATTTGTTGCGGTAGTAGCTGAGAGTCATTCATAACAGTAGCTGCTCAACTTCATGCTCATCTGTCTTACAATAATTTATATGAACAATTTCAATCTGGTTTCCGTCCGCTCCACAGTACTGAAACAGCACTCGTTAAAATCACCAATGACCTTCTCCTTGCTGCTGACTCTGGTTTATTATCCATACTCCTTCTGCTTGATCTGACTGCAGCCTTTGACACAGTTTCACACAACGTTCTTCTGGACAGACTTTCCTCTCTTGGCATTGTAGATACACCTCTCAACTGGTTCCATTCATACCTTTCTGGCCGCACTCGGTTTGTTCAGTTGGAATCTTCCACGTCTCATCCTGTTTCTGTTACCTCAGGTGTTCCACAGGGCTCTGTCCTGGGACCCTTGTTGTTTATCATTTACCTTCTCCCCCTTGGTTTAATTTTTTCGCAAACATCATATTCAGTTTCACTGCTATGCAGATGACACCCAACTCTATCTCTCAACCAAACCTAATTCTACACTTCCACCTTCGTCCCTCACTGATTGTCTACTAGAAATAAAACACTGGTTCACTTTAAACTTTCTTAAACTAAATTGCAGTAAAACAGAACTTCTTTTAATTGGTACTAAATCAATACTAAACAGGGATCTTGTTCACGAATGAGGGAAAACTGGAGCGTGAGATCGATAGGCGGATAGGTGCAGCGTCCGCAGTGAAGCGGGCGCTGTACCGGTCTGTCGTGGTGAAGAGAGAGCTGAGTCAAAAGGCAAAGCTCTCAATTTACCGATCGATCTACGTTCCCACCCTCATCTATGGTCATGAGCTTTGGGTTATGACCGAAAGAACAAGATCTCGGATACAAGCGGCTGAAATGAGTTTTCTCCGCAGGGTGGCTGGACTCTCCCTTAGAGATAGGGTGAGAAGCTCAGTCATCCGGGAGGGACTCGGAGTAGAGCCGCTGCTTCTCCACATCGAGAGGAGCCAGTTGAGGTGGCTCGGGCATCTGGTTAGGATGCCTCCTGGACGCCTCCCTGGTGAGGTGTTCCGGGCACGTCCCACCGGGAGGAGACCCAGAGGAAGACCCAGGACGCGCTGGAGGGACTATGTTTCTCGGCTGGCCTGGGAACGCCTTGGGATTCCCCCGGAGGAACTGCTCCAAGTGGCTGGGGAGAGGGAAGTCTGGGCCTCCCTACTTAGGCTGCTACCCCCGCGACCCGACCCCGGATAAGCGGAAGAAGATGAATGGATGGAAATCAATACTAAATAAACTTCATAGCTTCTCCAGTCCGGTTGATAACGCTTCCATCTTTCCCTCCCATCAGGTTAAGAGTCTGGGTGTCATCCTTGATAGCACCCTCTCCTTCTCCTCCCATGTCAATAATATCACTCAGTCAGCCTACTTTCATTTTCAAAACATTAATTGTCCCCGTCCTTCTCTCACTCCTCACTCCACTGCTGTTCTGGTTCACAGTCTAGTCACCTCTCGTTTAGATTATTGTAATTATCTTCTTTTTGGCCTACCTCAGAAAACCCTCCATAAATTACAACTGGTCCAAAATTCAGCTGCTCGTATCATTACACGGACCCCCTCAATCCATCACATCACACCTGTTTTACAACAGCTTCATTGGCTTCCCATCCCATATCGCATCAATTACAAAATACTCCTCCTTACATTCAAAGCTGTCCACAACCTCGCTCCTCCATACCTTTCAGACATTGTTCACATTGCTACACCTGCTCGTACCCTCAGATCCTCTTCTTCTATTCAGCTCATTGTTCCCATTGCCCGTCTTGTTACTATGGGGAGCAGAGCATTCAGCTGCTCTGCTCCCCAGCTCTGGAACTCACTCCCACCTGATATTTGCAACACAAATTATTTGCCACATTTCAAAGTCAAACTCAAAACTCACCTGTTTAAAGTAGCCTATGCACTATGATAGAGCAACTGCATTGCCTTATTTTAATTCATTTTACTTGTTTTTACTGTGTATATAATATTGTGTCTGTTTTTATGATTCACAATGTAAGGTGACCTTGAGTGCTAAGAAAGGTGCCTACAAATAAAATGTATTATTATTAATATTATTATAACACACATGTTAAGCACAAATAGATCAAAGAACATTTTGCAAGCAATTATGATTTTGTAAATAACTAAAAAGCTAAACCTCAATAATTCTCCAATAAAAGACCATTTAAGACTGAAACTTTGGCAAGTGATTGGTCTGTTTTAGGTATGCAAAGCTTTTTCTTCTCATCTGCACACATTTAATACCTATAGTGTGCAGATAATACTGCAGACAGACAGGCAGACAGATAGAAATTAACAGTCCGGTGTACCACAGATTTACAAGGCTCTATTTTTACTGTTCGGGGAGGAGTTGAACGGTCTGATGGCTCGAGGGACAAAGGACTTCCTGAATCTTTCCATGGAGCAGGGCTGGCACACCATCTACTGCTGAAGGAGCTCCTCTGCTTTATGATGGCACCACACAGAGGATGGTCAACATTGTCCATGATGTATATAGCAGCTTACTGAGGGAACTTTTCTTTGTCACCAATGTAAGGTACTCCAGCTCTGTTCCCAGCACAGAGCCAGCTTTCCTCACCAGCCTGTCAAGTCGCCCTACATCTCTCCTCTTAATGCTGCCTCCCCAACACACAACAGCACAGAAGAGGACACTGTCTACAGACTGGTAGAACATCAGCTGTAGTTTCCTGCAGATACTGAAGGACCCAAGCCTCATCAGGAAGTAGAGCTTGCTCTGACCCTTCCAGTAGAGGGAGTCCACGTTCACTGACCAGTCCAGCTTATCATCCAGTTGTATGCCCAGATATCTGTCGGTCCTGACCACCTCCACAGCAACCCCCTCCATTAAAGCACATATAAACATACAATAATGGTTTAAAAAGAGAAGCTCATGTTACGTATTTTAAATATTCTTCTTGTCGCTCTGCTTGTTCCACTTCAGCCTTTTCTTCAGTTTCTCTTCTAATAAAATTAGAGTCTTTCTCTGGAATGGAGGTCCCTCTTGTCTGACAGCTGTTTCCACTCATGCAAACCACCAATTTCCTCAGCGGGCAACATGAAATGATTCATCAACTGTGTGATGAAAGAAAAAAAACATCCCAGACGTGCTTGACAGCTGCTTTTAAACATAACAGCTTCGTGAATCACCGTGGCTCCATATCAGCATCAGAACAGCCAAACAAACCAGGGGAGGTAATTGATTATTGTGTTCAGTTTACAGCGGGGTGGCTGTTACTGGATGTGGGGGGTTATTGAGACTTTTCTCTTGTGACAGTCATCTGCTCATAAAATACCTCAGCCACTCCCACAGGTTGGAGCAGACAAGCCTGTAACTAAATATAGCACGCAGCTGATGTTAGGAGGCATGGGAAGTTCAGCTGTAGACGGAGAGGACGGCTACAACAAACAACAGCTAAAATGTCCAAACTGAGACGTTAAATGAAATATTAAGGCATTTCTAATAAAACACAGGTGAATGCTGAGCACTAAATGACTGCTGAACATGCATGAATGTGCTGTGACTAAATTGTTTAAACTAGTAGAAAAAAAGCATAAATTGTCCCAACAAAAGCTAGAAGCTAAAATTAAAAAAAATAAAAATCAACAGAGCAGTAACTAAGCAAAATTTAGTTAATTTAAAAAAAATCAAATTTTAAATAAAAAATATGAAATAAAAACCTAAATGACCAGAATGGCAGCTATGTTGTTAAGTTATCAGAACAGTGGCTAAACGATAAAACCACCAAATTCATAGCTCAAAGCTAAAATAAGGAAAAACATTGGCTAAAATTTTAAATGAGCAGAACAGTTGCTGAAAGGCCAAATTAACTGAGCTAAAATCTAAATTGCTCAGAAGAGCAACCAATAGCTAAACCGCCCAAATGTAGCTAAATGCTAAAATTAGCAACAGTAGGTAAAAGACAATATTTTAGAAAAATTACCCACAAGCCAAAAACATCAGAACTGTGCCTTAAAAACATAAATTATTAAAAAGGTAGCAGATGCAAGAACCAGAAATGTAATAGCTATAAGCTAAAATTATTAGGACAGAACCTAAAAGCTAAAACTAACAAAAAGTAGCTCAATGCTAAAATAAGCATAACAGAAGCTAAAAGTTAAAATTAGAAGAAAAAATTAAAGCCCAAATTATCAGAACAACAACTAAAACCTTAATTTTTCTGAGCAGTAGCTAAAAGCTAGAACTAGTGCTATATTGGATGAAAGCTAAACTCGTTAAAATAGTAGCTAAATGCTAAAACTATCAGAGCAGCAACAAAAACTAACACTACCAAAATGTAGCTAAATACTACAATTAGCAAAACAGTATCTAAACAATAAAAAATTAGAAATATTACCCACAAGCCCAAACATCAGAACTGTACGTAAAAACAAAATTTATTAAAACAGCAGTTAGATGCTAGAACCAGAAATGTAATAGGTAGCTATAAGCTATTAGGACAGTACAAAAAAGCTAAAACCACCAAAAGTAGCTCAATGCTAAAATCAGCATAACAGCAGCTAAGTTCAAATTAGAAGAAAAAAAAGAACTGAAAGCCCAAATTATCTGAAAAACAGCTAAAATTTCTGAACAGTAGCTAAAAGCTATAGAACCAGAACTATATTGAGTAAAAGCTAACTGCAGTCAGCTGTTGACTGCAGGGAAAGTCCAGTTCTGGAGCCTGCATGCATGTGGAACTGACTTTTGTACTAAATGCTTACTCCTGCAACATGCACGTTTGTTTTTACATCCAAACTTGTTTTTTAATTTTTTTATTTATAAAATTTTATTCATTAAAAAAAACTATACAAAAACAATCCCATAAATGATAAGAATACAAAATATAATATAAAAGGCAGCAGAAAGAAGAAAAAATTGTATTATACAATATCTGCCCCTTTTTTCAAACAATTAGTTCAAACAATAATAATCTCCAAGTAACAGAAGATTAATGAATAACTCTTTCTAATGTTTCTAACTCTAATACAATACAAATTAAGCTACTTCATAGATAATGTTTAACAATTCAGTGATGTGTGGTTTATAGAAGCTTCTGCTTCCAGAACAGTCTGCAGTTTTTACAAGCAAAGAGATGAAGGTAAAAAAAACAATAATACTGAGAGGAGTGCATTAATTTATATGATAAATACAGTGTGTGATGAAAAGTTGTATTTACAGTACAGCGTATTCCAATATGGATGATTTTTCTCCTCAGGAACATGAGTTTAGTAAAAGTCATGAGAGAGTTTGAAAATATTCTGATGAAATAAAACCAAAAGTAAACATATTTTTAGGTTTGTCAGGAAAATAAACATTTACTCACCATGCTAACAAACAAAACAAATAAGAGCACTAGCAAAATTAATGCTCGGCTGATTTTCTGATGAAGCACAATAGAACGCTAGGCAACTAAAGCAAACAACACTTTCTATACCTCAGTTTAAAGGAATTAAGCAAAAAGTTAGTGTGTTGGTAGCTGATAGTCCCCTACACACACTGTAGTACAGAGACTGCATTGCTGAGGGTTACCAATGATGTCCTCTTGGCTGCTGACACTGGCTCTCCCTCCATCCTTGTCCTCCTTGACCTCACTGCAGCCTTCGACACTGTGGACCATAGTATCCTCCTCCACCGTCTTCATGTGGAGGTCGGTCTCTGCGACACAGTCCTGGACTGGTTCAAATCTTTCCTCTCCAATAGGCTGGAATGTGTTAGTCTTGGCAACGCCACGTCCCAGACAGTTGGTGTCTCCTGTGGTGTCCCTCAGGGGTCAGTTCTGGGGCCCCTGCTGTTTTCCCTTTACATGCTGCCTTTAGGTCAAATTATTAATCAGTTCAACATTTCTTTTCACTGTTATGCCGACGATACACAGCTTTACATCAGGACTGGAGCATCCTCATCTTCCACCTTGTCATCTCCATCTTCACTCACTGCCCTCTCTGCCTGCCTGGAGGCAATTAGGGCATGGATGAATCAGAACTTTCTTCAATTAAACTGCTCCAAGACTGAGGCCATACTGATTGGCACCCCTCACCAGGTACAAACATCTCCTATAACAACACTTTCCTTTTCTGGACAAGACATCCCCCTCTCCACCTCTGTTACTAATCTTGGAATAAAAATGGACTCCAATCTTACATTTGAAAATCACATTAAGCATTTGTTTAAAACTTGCTTCTTCCATCTTCGAAACATCTCCAGACTTCGCCCATCCCTAACTTTTTCCGATGCTGAGAAGCTCGTCCATGCTTTTGTCTCCTCCAGGCTCGACTACTGCAACTCCCTGTTTATTGGAATCCCTGGCAAAAACCTTCAGAAACTTCAATATATTCAAAACAGTGCAGCAAGGATCTTGTTGAGAGTTCGTAAATTTGAACATATTACGCCCATTCTCCATAACCTTCATTGGCTTCCTGTCGCCTACAGAATTCAGTACAAAACTGCTCTCATTACACATCAATGCTTACACGGAACTTCACCAGATTATCTGAAGGATATTCTTATTCCATACTCATCCACCCGTTCGCTGCGGTCACAGAACAGCAATCTCCTTCACATTCCGAGAACCAAATTAAGGACCATGGGAGACCGGGCTTTCAGTGTGGCTGCCCCCCGCCTGTGGAACTCTCTTCCTGACTGTCTAAGAGCCCCACAGTCTGTGGTTGACTTTAAGAGCGACTTGAAGACCTTTCTTTTCGACCAAGCATACTCTACCTCCTCATGATTCTACTTTTGATCTTAGCTGATATTGTTATTGATTTTAATTGTTTTATTTGTTTTATTGACATTTAATTCTGTTGCTCCTTGTAGCACTTTGAGATTTTCATTAATGAAAAGTGCGTTATAAATTGAATTCATTATTATTATTATTATTACTGTGAGCTCTCTACATTTTGTCAGATCTATACCTAAAACTGGCCTTAATTACTGGTGTCAATCCTGACTGCCTGTTA
The DNA here is from genome assembly GCA_038048925.1 of Garcialebias charrua. Taxonomy (NCBI): domain Eukaryota; kingdom Metazoa; phylum Chordata; class Actinopteri; order Cyprinodontiformes; family Rivulidae; genus Garcialebias; species Garcialebias charrua. Next base: position 57,704 of record JBBPBX010003718.1, read on the forward strand.
GTAAATTATCTCCTGAAGCACTGGAGAGAGTAATCATTGTCTATACATCTACAAATAATTAACCTTTGGAGGCAACTGACTTTAAATCGGCTGGCACAAATAATGCACCATATCAAACATTCATCCTTTTTCTTTACCTGCGTTTGTGTGCAAGGTTTAAAGAAAGCTATATCTCGAAATCATTGTGTGAGAGGTGGAACATGCATAGTCATGCATATAACATATGTAGTACAGTAAGTTATACATGTATTAAACTAAATGTTTCTGTAGTAGTGGTTGAGCATCATTTGAACTGTCCTCTGCATGTCAAAAAACAAAAAGAGGACTGGACTACCAACATCAACTACCTCATACATATACTGTGTACATTAACTCATGTGCTGCTTTGCCACTCTTTGCAAATGCCAATGCTAGAACCTTCAGTTTATTTTATAGATATACTTTTTATACTTTTTTTACACTACTATGCAAAAACTCAGGACAGTATTACACTTTTATTATTTCATTTTATGCTTATGCTCATTAAATGTTTAGTGTTTTAAGTGTTGGTGTAAATTTTCATACTTTTTTATACTACTATGCAAAAACTCAGGACAATGTTACACTTTTACTATTTTATGCTTATGTTTAGAGTCAGAGTCAGAGTCAGAGTCAGAGAGAATTTATTGTCATTTGCACCGCATGTAGTACATGTGTTGAAAACGAGATTATGTACACAGGGTCCCAGTTACATCCAACAACAAATGCAAGAGAAAAACAATAATAACATCTAGGATTAACTAAGAGAGACATCAGCTAGTAATACACTAAGCCCTAATGTAGTAGAAAAACATCATTATAAACAGCAGCACGAACATGAGCAGATGCAAGATGAGCAGATAGTCACAGATGAACGCAGCAACAAGAAACAGATCAGTATCAGCATGATGTGACATTTTGCAGTGTTTATTCTTATTATTTATTTATTCATGAGTCTGACAGCCTCAGGGTAGAAGCTGTTCCTCAGTCTAGTGGTTCTACATTTGATGCTCCTCAACCTCCGTCCCGAGGGGAGTGGTGCAAAGAGTGAGTGTGCTGGGTGAGTGAGGTCTTTCATGATGCAGGTGGCTCTTTTTCTGCATCTGGAGGTGTAAATGTCTGTGATGGTGGGGAGACTGACTCCCACAGACTTCTGTGCAGAAGTTCTGTGTATTAAATGTTTCAGTGTTTTAGTGTTTAAATGGTTACTGTTGCACCGAGGGACTGAGAGAAACGCAATTTCTATCCTGTGTATGTCCTGTACATATTGCAGTTCTGACAATAAAGTTGACTTTGACTTTGACTTTGGATACACCCATCGACAAACTGTTGTACAGTGAGCTATAGCAATGGACCGCTCAGTCGGGGAGTGCAGTAACGTCTCCACCGTCGTTAAAACCTGGCACGGGTTCATTTTGGGTGCTCAGGTTTGTTTATGTTCATACCGTAAGTAGAATAAAAGCAGAACTTCTTCTTCTATGTTTTTTAAGGACAGTTAGGCTACCACTCTGCGCATGTCAGTACTTCTGTTCAGAATAAAAGCCCGCTGCATGTAAACACTCGTCATGATCAGATTGTGCCCATGTAAACGATACATTCAAATTATTTAATTTGAATGCATTTCAATCCGGTCAAAGAATGTAGTTGTGCATGTAAACATAGCTATTGCTGCTACTGCTAGTATCACTCAGCCCTCTGTGGACAGCTAGCGTCCATCAGGGTGCTAATGACCAATAGGCTGGTGGTCCTCAGCTAGTTTTGGAAGTCACCAGCAGACTGGTTGATCCTCTATGAGAAGGCGCTGCTTAGTTTGTTGCAGCTCCTCACAATGAAGATGTTGTTTTGGGATAACAGGCGAAACGTTTCAACAAGAAGAATCTGTCCAGAGGACCTGACTCAACCCCGTTAGATTTTTCTACCTGGATCATTGAGCATGCATCAGGTTATATCAAAATACGTCCATCTTTCGACAGATGCATACAAATCTGTTAAATTACTCAATTATCAGTCAGTCCCAGTCAGTGACTACATTTCTCTTTTTTTGGTTCACAATATTTAATCGTTAAGGCAGTTTGCTCAGCCTGTTCCTCTGCTTCCTGTCGCTCATCATCTTTCATTTCTTTGCTGCTTGTCTCACCAGACAACGCTCATGCTTTGACATGACAACTTCTGGTGAATGAATCACTGACTGTGCTCCAATATATCATTATTAAAGACAGACATTTGACTGTCTGCCTCTGCTTGTTCCACATAAGAGGATTCATGCTTCTTTACTTGCACAACTGCTGCAAAGAGCTCCGTGTTCTCTTGTGGCTATCCCAAACGCAGCGCAGGACGAGGGATGGAGGTGTGAGCATGTGTCTTTGTGACTGAAGCCCACGCAGCCAGGGGCCTCGCCGAATCGACCGAGTAACACACCATGTGTTTATGGAGAGGCGGCAGATGGAGAAGGAGGAGAAGAGAGAGACGGAGGAGAGGGACAGAATGTGTGGCGGTCGATAAACGCACACACAGAGCAACACACACTGATAAGACTAACCTTAAAGAGTGACAAAAAGAACGTGGGATCAATAAAACTCAGCTGTTATCACAAATCTCAGCCTCAAACGTCGGAGTCTGGAGCAAACTGAACAGGAGCAGGGCACACACGGCTAATTAAACCACAAGAAAGTAATTATTTACTTCTTAAGATATTTTCTGGCTCCTTTTTTTATCACTTGCTGCTGAAGGCAGAAAGATAAATAGTTTAGGCAAGTTTGTCTGTGGTATTAGTAAAATATTGCATAAAAGAATGAACACTTTTAAATGTAATGGATGGAGCTCTACAACAAATGACTGTTTAATTCCATTCAAGAATGTAAAAATAGCTAAAATTCAGCTAATTTTATACAGCTAACCCCCTCACAGCAGGTCAGACGGTCCCTGATAACCTGACAATACTTGTAACTACGAAGGCTCAGTATTTCTGTTTTTTATGATTTGTCACCCGTTGTGGCGCAGAGGTAAATAGAAATGCACCGGGTCCATTTGTGCACGTTGTTAGCATGATAACTTCAAAAATAAATGAGGTATCAACTTCTGTTTTGGTGTGTAGCTGCATCTAGGTGTAAGAGACATTATAGAAAATTGGGATGCCAAGTCAAAATCCACTGCTGCCATATACAGTATGTCTGTCCATGTTGTGAGCTGGATAAATTGGAAAAAGAAGCAATATGCTGACGTCCATTTTGGAGTGAGGCTGCAGCTAGAAAGAAAAAGGTCACTATCAAAAATTGAGTTGCCAAGTCAAAATCCAAGATGGCCACCACCATATATTAGCGTAAACCAGCCAGTCCTATCATTTGAGGAAACTATGCTTTATAGTTCTTATGTTGCTTAAAAGTATAGTTTCCTCAAATGATTGGGGTGGCCAAAGATTAATGGGAGCCAAGGCCACCATTGACCTCCCCCTGGCTCCTCCATTGAACCTGGTGCTGGATAAAATTGCTCCATACAGAGATACATACAGGTAAACGTAATTCTACGTTGCCTCGAATAAAATAAATTAAAAAATTAAAAAAACTCACTTTGTTCTTCTCCACAGTGCAACTTCTCCCCACTTTAATGTCTTGCATTAAAAACATTAAGGTTTACTCCCTTCTCTGTTCAATTCCAGTCCAGAAAAACACTCATCTCGAGTCCTACAGACGCCTGAAGAACTGAATGAGCAACAGAGACTTTTGTGAAGCAGATGATGCGACTGATGATTGACCTGCAGGTTTACAGAGAGCATTTGGACAAAGATTGAACAGCTGACCAGACTGAAGGAGAAAGACTAAATTAAATCATTAATTTGCTCTCAAAGAAAAAGTAGCAGGAATAAAACGATAAGACCACTATCTAATCCACCTTGACATCTTGTTGAGTCATCAAATGAACATCAAGTGTGTAATCAACGCAAATGTTAATTTACTTGTGGGAATAGTAGCCAATTATATATATTTTTTTTGCTGTATTTGTTTTTATCATTAATACTTGGCTCATTTAATGTTTCAATAAAAACAAATTGCAATAAAAGCCCAAACCACTTCCTGACAGATTGCACTTTAAAACAAAGTCACACAAACATGCCACCTGATGTTTGAAGCAATAACTGTAAAAGCTTTTATAAAGTGAGGATGAGATGGATCACAGCTGTGCTGGTTCACCGGGAATTAGACCGTAGCATGAGTAATCAGTACAAAATGATTGTGTTGTTACTTTAATTTGGGCTTGACTGCTCCAAGTGCTGGCACTAATTGATATTGCTGGATCTAAATTGGACGACTCATTTTTTGGCTTTCATTTTCTCTTCAACTTGGGTTTTGTGCAACAGACGTCTAAAAGTTAAAGCTCCCAGACTGCCAACTGCAGGTAGAGACAAAATGTCTTTATTTCTACTTTGTCACAGCTTTAATTTGTAATGACTTCATGGCTTGGAGCTCTGATGGCCTTCAGTCAAAGTGTTCACACAAAGGTAAAAATGGAGAGTGGGTGTGGTTTGTAGCACATACCGTACAGAAACGGAGTCTTATTCTTGGAAAACAAATACCATAAAGAAAACACAACAATAATTAAAACCAGAATTAGAATCGTGTTGAAGTTTCAGCACAACCAGTGAGCAACAAAGTGTTTTATAGTAATAAAAAAATGTGCCAAGAACCAGTTTGTCCCTCCACAGCAGAGTACCACGTCAGTTATTACCTTTAATATCTCTTTCAGGAAATGTTTGAGCAATAGTCTAATTTTTGTAAAAGGAGAGGAACGTTTGATTTTCCACAGAGATGGGAGTTTGTGTTATTGTTTCGCAAAAGCAATTTCTTTATTTCACAAGATTTTGGTATGTATTTTCCTCCACGTCGCACTGCCCTATAAAGTCGCATCACTCCAAATATGTCTAAAAAAGTGGAAACATCCATGAATATGTCGGTTCGCCGTATACGTTGCATCTATTATGCATCACCGCTGATGCATCGCGGTTGTCATGCGTCACCGCTGAAAACCCGGAAATATGAGCCGAACCCAGAGATGTGGGCCGGTGTTACAGTGCCTAAAATCAATGGGCTGCCAAATGGTGGCCGTGGGAGCATGCACTGGAGGACTTTAACAAGAATTTAACAAGATTACCACTTAAAACAATTGATTGTTTGCTCGAAATTATAGTAAAGGTGTGTCTAAGTCTATTATTTGCTTAATAAATGTACTTTGATGGTCAAATCAGCTGTATTTCAAAACCAAATTTGCGAGAGCGGCGGGCGCGCGCAGAAGGAGGAAAAAAAGGAAAGAAGAACGCTGCTCGTTTCTTCAAAATTTAACAAGAAAGGCACCTAAAAACAATTGTTTGTTTGCTCGAAATTATAGTAAAGGTGTGTCTCAGTCTAATGTTTGCTTAATAAAAGGACTTTAATGGTTAAATCAGCTGCATTTGCCGCCTTGGTGCTCCGGGAGCATCCAGATGGAGGAAAAAGAAAAAAGGAGGAACGCTGCTCCTTTCTTCGAAATTAACAAGAAAAGCACCTAAAACAATTATTTGTTTGCTCAAAATTATAGCAAAGGTGTGTCTCAGTTGAACTTTTACTTAAAAAATGCACTTGCAAGTATAAAGTATAATAAATAACGTCCAGATGTTTTTGTATTGAACTTTTTTGAATTCGTCATTATAGCCACATTTACCTATGAAATGCATTCCATACTGCCACTACTACTCTAGTGGCTGAAAATTGTACTGTTCTATTTTTTTCTTCAGTCAGAATGAATGAAAACAGTTATATCTCAACCAAAGATTGGTTTATAAATGTGGTGAAAATCCATATATAAGTCACATCGGCCTATAAGTGGCAGGGCATGCAAATTATGCAAAAAAACAACAACAACAAAACACGACTTATAGGCCAAAAAATACAGTAATTCATAAATGGTTATTCAACAGTTAATACTTGGAATGGTCTTCATAATGCTAACACTGAGGCTCAACGGGACTAACCTGTATAAATTAAGGTTGTATGAAAAAACAAACCAGGATCTCAAAACTGACATCAAGATTTTATATAAAGAGATGGGAATGGAAGTTTCACAAGCCATTTAGTACAGGAGCTAGGTCAGATTTTTAATACATGTATACATCTACTGGCTAATGCTTATTCATGGTAGGATTGTGACATTTTCCAGAGAGGATGCATAATCCCTCCCGTGAGGTCTGGTTGTCCCTATACTATATGTTGTTGTAAAAAGTATGCACAACCTAAATAGCAGTAACAAAACAAATACCAGGAAGGTGTTGGCTCATGTTCATACGCGTACTCTGAGTATTTTTGTTGTTTTGTCTTGAATTTGGCATTTACATTGAAATCAGTGAACTTCATTTAGTCATTTAGTCCTTCTCTGAAAGCATCTACTGACCCTAAACCAGCACTGAAATGGCTTTGGTAAATTTCTATTCATTTCATCGCTTGGGTTTAACAGTCATTT
>JBBPBX010003718.1:65881-80863 GCA_038048925.1 Garcialebias charrua
TCTGGAGAGGAGGGTCCGTCGGATAGTCGAACCTCGGATTCAGGAGGAGCAGTGTGGTTTTCGTCCTGGTCGTGGAACACTGGACCAGCTCTACACCCTCAGCAGGGTCCTGGAGGGTGCGTGGGAGTTTGCCCAACCAGTTTACATGTGTTTTGTGGACTTGGAGAAGGCATTCGACCGCGTCCCTCGGGGGGTTCTGTGGGGGGTACTCCGGGAGTATGGGGTACCAGGCCCTTTGATAAGGGCTGTTAGGTCCCTGTACGACCGGTGTCAGAGCTTGGTCCGCATTGCCGGCAGTAAGTCAGGCTCGTTTCCGGTGAGAGTTGGACTCCGCCAAGGTTGCCCTTTGTCACCGATTCTGTTCATAACTTTTATGGACAGAATTTCTAGGCGCAGCCAAGGTGTTGAGAGGATCCGTTTTGGTGACCTTAGAATCGCTTCTCTGTTTTTTGCAGATGATGTGGTCCTATTGGCTTCATCAGCTCGTGATCTACAGCTTTCGCTGGAGCGGTTTGCAGCTGAATGCGATGCGGCCGGGATGAGGATCAGTTCCTCCAAATCCGAGGCCATGGTCTTGAGCCGGAAAAGGGTAGCATGCCCTCTCCGGGTCGGGGAGGAGGTCCTGCCCCAAGTGGAGGAGTTTAAGTATCTCGGGATCTTGTTCACGAATGAGGGAAAACTGGGGCGTGAGATCGATAGGCGGATAGGTGCAGCGTCCGCAGTGAAGCGGGCGCTGTACCGGTCTGTCGTGGTGAAGAGAGAGCTGAGTCAAAAGGCAAAGCTCTCAATTTACCGATCGATCTACGTTCCCACCCTCATCTATGGTCATGAGCTTTGGGTTATGACCGAAAGAACAAGATCTCGGATACAAGCGGCTGAAATGAGTTTTCTCCGCAGGGTGGCTGGACTCTCCCTTAGAGATAGGGTGAGAAGCTCAGTCATCCGGGAGGGACTCGGAGTAGAGCCGCTGCTTCTCCACATCGAGAGGAGCCAGTTGAGGTGGCTCGGGCATCTGGTTAGGATGCCTCCTGGACGCCTCCCTGGTGAGGTGTTCCGGGCACGTCCCACCGGGAGGAGACCCAGAGGAAGACCCAGGACGCGCTGGAGGGACTATGTTTCTCGGCTGGCCTGGGAACGCCTTGGGATTCCCCCGGAGGAGCTGCTCCAAGTGGCTGGGGAGAGGGAAGTCTGGGCCTCCCTACTTAGGCTGCTACCCCCGCGACCCGACCCCGGATAAGCGGAAGAAGATGGATGGATGGATGGATATATATATATATATATATATATATATACATATATATATATATATATATATATATATATATATATATATATATATACATATATATATATATATACATATATATATATATACATATATATATATATATATATATATATTTGTGTGTGTGTGTGTGTGAACAAAATACAAGTGCTGTACAAAACATAACAGGAAAAAAATGATAAGCACACCTATAGCATATCTCTAGAACTGCGAGGAAAGCCTCTCTGGTCAGCATGTCATTTCCAAGCTTAAAAACACCTTAAAAGGAAGCTATAGGTGCACAAATTGATTTATTTTCAACTCAGGCTGGCTTTTTGTCCCTGAAACATTAGAAATACCTCAGTGGCACACATGCATACAGTACTGTGCTTGACAGCTGAGACAGCTATTACAAACTGCTCTCTTAGCCCCAGATCGTCCAAAGTGGTTTCTGATGGATGGCCCCTCGGAAAGACCAACGGTGTCTGGTCCGGTTGTGCCACAGAAAAGACAGCTAGATCCTGCATGACGGTGACTGTCCCTCCAATAAAGACAGTGCCATGGGTCATTAAAGGTCTTTGAACTTCTAGCTCAGTTTCAGAATAATTTTTCTTTGCTAGCTCTGAGGTAGGATACACGTCAGATCTCTGGCAGAGTTGTTACTCAGGTAACCTGCAGTGGAAAACAAAGTTCTACCATGTAGAAGACATTTAAAGGACTACATAATCCAATGATATATATTTTCTAATCTACATATTTCCTAACCCATATCAATAATATAGATTTACAGACAAAACAAAACAAATGTAGTTAAAAAAACTGCCTACTTTGGTGTTGGACTCATTTACTAACTAACCTTCAACCACGTTGAACCTTTTTGACAAGAAAATGGTAAACTATGAGGCCAACCAGCTGCATGTTGGATATAAAGAAAACAAGTGGTACGCCACTGTCCCCTGCCACTGAGGGATTTGAATAGTGAATGTTTCTATTTTTGAGATGAGTGTTTTTCTGGACTAGAAATTAACAGGGAATGTGAATAAACGTTAATGTTTCCAGTGCAAGATATTCAAGTGGGTAGGAATTACACTGTGGAGAAGGATAGTGATATTTATTTACAGTATTTATTTTTTTATTTGCTTGGCTGAGGTTGCAGTGTGACATATTCTGGTGAGTGGAAGGATCACTTTTATCCATGACCTGGCACAATGATGGAGTCAGAGGCTGGCCAAACCTTAGATTCATCTTCAACCACCCCATAGACCAACCCAATAGTCAATAGGTGGCCCAAATGATACGGGTTGTTGGTTGACATACTGTATATACCGGTGCCCATCTTGTATTTTGACATGGCAACCCAGTTTTCAAAAGGAACCTTTCTTACATCTAAATACAGGCACACACCACAACAGAATACCGCCCCTGTTTTTCAACTTATCATGCTTAAAATATGCACGGATGGAATGCATCTCCAATTCCCCCTCTTCACTCTGCGAGTGGGGACAAAAATATACACCATTTGACCAACAGTAAATATCAACCAAGCTTACTACCAAAAACTGGTTTGCAGAAACAAAGTACAGTAGACTCTGCATTAACAGAAGATCCCGCTGATAAGAAGACACTATAATGTTGTTGCCTCCAGAAATGGAGAGCAGATTTTGGGCATTTATTCTAAATAACAACCCAGTTTTTTTTTATTTGACCAGTCTATCTATCATGAATGGAAACGTACCTGAGGGATTTAAGACTGCTGTTCTTAAAGCGTCTGTGACATGATTTTGTAACAATGCATAAAATTGCCCAACATAAATATCTTGCATCATTCAGCTATACTCTGATGCATGCTCAATAATCCAGGTAGAAAAATCTAAAAAAGCTAAGTCTGGTCCTCTGGACATTCAAAAAATAAAACAAAACAAAGCAAAAAAAAATGTAGAAACGTTTCGTCTTTCGTCCGAAAGACTTCCTCAGTCTGAGTTGCTGTGTTCAGCTCAGTCTTATAAATAGCACCCTCCCACAGTGTTGCACAACCAGTTGGCTGATGACAGCCTGAAACCAGTTGCTCACATGATCAAGGAGGGCCATCAGCCTAACAATGGATCATTAGCACCCTGATGGTTGTTTGCTATTCACAGAGGGCTGAGTGATACTAGCAATAACAGCATTGTAAGAGGGGGACAGTTGAACCCGGAGGCCTCCACCCCTGTTTAATGATGGACGGTTTCTTTTCACAAAGATGGCCTCCTTTACTCCTCTCTCAAACCATCGTTCCTCTCTATCAAGGATGTGAACATCTTCATCCTTGAAAGAGTGACCGCTGGCGTGGAGATGAGTGTAGACTGCAGAGTCTGTGAATAGCAAACAACCATCAGGGTGCTAATGATCCATTGTTAGGCTGATGGCCCTCCTTGATCATGTGAGCAACTGGTTTCAGGCTGTCATCAGCCAACTGGTTGTGCAACACTGTGGGAGGGTGCTATTTATAAGACTGAGCTGAACACAGCAACTCAGACTGAGGAAGTCTTTCGGACGAAAGACGAAACGTTTCTACATTTTTTTTTGCTTTGTTTTGTTTTATTTTTTGAATGTCCAGAGGACCAGACTTAGCTTTTTTAGATCATTCAGCTATGTTTGTTTTTGCAAACAAAATGATAAATCAATTTAATATTGATTTAAAAGTGATTTTAAACTTTGCGCCGTGTTTATTCACGGGAAATCTGATTACACGCGAATGCAACATCTGTGACGTAGTATTGGGCAGAGGGCTCTGGTATGCTTTTACATATTAATGGCGGACAATTTAAAACCCGACGAATTTACAATCTAAGTGAAGATTTGAGCTATTTGTCTTCAGTTTGGGAAGCAGAAAGTTAGATGAACAAGAAACAGCAGGTTCTAATTTAGGTCTGCACCCGTATTTATTTGAGTCTTACCTTTTCAGGAAGCGAGGGAGCTCCGAGGGGGGGGCAGCTTTATTTATTCCATTCTTGACGAAGTATTTCTTCTTTTGGGAAAGTGAAAAGGCTCACTTGTTCACTGATGATATTAGAACACCCAAATGCGACACAACGTAACGGCATTTTTCAAGTTAAAAAAAGGCTATCTGCAGACACACGCAGACGGCCTCTGCCCAATACTACGTCACAGATGTTGCATTCGCGTGTAATCGGATTTCCTGTGAATAAACACGGCGCAAATTTAAAACCACTTTTAAATCCAAATTAAATTGATTTATCATTTTGTTTGCAAAAACGAACATAGCTGACTGATACAAGATATTTATGTTGGGCAATTTTATGCATTGTTACAAAATCATGTCACAGACGCTTTAAACCTTTACTTAAGAAATCTAGTCTTGATCTGAGGCTCTAGCCAATTACAAACCTCTGTCCAATCTCGCCTTCATCTGAAGAAATCTTTGAGAAAAAACTTGCAGTTCAAAAGTGAACATTTGGACAGAAATAAACTGAGTTCAGAGCTCATCATATCAGAGAAACAGCACTGCTGAAAGTTACTAATGATATTCTCCTGGCCTCAGACAGTGAACTTCTGTCCATGTCAACTTGTGCCTGCCCTGTTAAATCTCAGTGCTGCATCTGAAACTGATCACAATAATTTAGTGCAGAGGCTACCTGATAGTTTCTAGTTTGTTCACGTCAATAATTATTTTTTTTAATACAGCAGACTTAGTCAGGGAGTTCTTCAGGGTTCAGTGTTTGGACTAAAACTGTACTTTATTCATGCTTCAATTAGGATAAATAATTAGACAGCAGTGATGAATTTTCATTGTTATATACTCAGATGTATGCATACATACTGTAAGGCCTGACAAAGCCAGCCATTTACTTAGATTAAAGGTATGTTTTAGAGACGTACAAATCTGGATGACTTTTAAAATTGAGACAAGACAGAGTTTGTGGTTTTAGATCAGAGTATCTTAATGTGCAGCATTTCATTTTCTCTGGATATCATTAACTTGACCTCTAGAAGTAATGTGAAGAACCTTGGTGTTATTTCCTGGTTCTGGTGCCAACTGCCAAATACAAATGGTCACAAGGACTGCTTTCTTTCAGCTTGAGAATGTTGCCAAAGTTAGGAACAGCCTAGGAACAATCAGGAGCATTTTTTGTTAAAATATTTTCGCAGTGTTTTGTTTAGTTAATTATTTGTATTTTACAACTTCCAAAATGTGGATCAAGCAAACATGAACCACAACTTCACAATGTTATACGAACAATCCTCTGATTGCATCCAGATGTAGAAACAAGTCATGTTAGCTGATGAATCTGTCAGGACCTAAGGAAGCTGTAAACTCCAAAAATCATTTCCAGTTTAGGTGGACCACCAGTGATAATACAGCTGGAAAACAAAGGTGGCTGATCGACTCAGAACATAATTAGAGCCTAAGGGGGACGGGGTAATTGGTTGTCATACATTTTAGCAAACTATACTGCTTTAAAATAATCTTTCCTCAGTGTCCCAAGATCGAGTTGGAAACTGCTGGAATGCTCCGAGTCACTTTATAAAAGCATTGGAGCCCCACATTAGCAGTTCGCTGCCTAATTTGAACCATTTTGGTATTTTATGAGACATTTATACATCCTTTTTTTGTTCACTCAGTGGTGAAAGTAGGGCTCAGCTGGACACGAGGTGACTGCAAGCCTGAATATTTTATGGTAAAGAGCTAAATTTACTGTCCCACTTATTCATTTTCAGACAAAAATCAAACAACTGGACCTTGAACTTCTTCCTCCAGCCTCTCGTTTCCTCTTGAAAAGGTACAAATTCAAAATAAATTCATCACAACCAGTGATTTTGAGAAATGCCACCCAGCAAATGTCGAGTCTTGTAAAATTGCTGAGACTTGAACAGAAATATCTGCAGGAGAATGAGGGGATATTTTTCACTCACTGAACAAAAATAATAATTTTTCTTTTCAGGCTGACAGGTGCTGAAGCCAGCGTGAATCCCAGCGTGTATCACAAACAAGGCACAGGGTTGAGAGTACGTCTTTTCCAAACTAAGTGTTTGGTCCACATGCCAGTGCTGGATTGCAACTTGTTTGGCTGGAATCAAGTGCTTGACAACAGGTTGTCATCTAATCAAGACCTCAGAAGCTTTTTCTGCTTCAGCATTAACTTTAAAGCTGCAACAAAGCTTCAGCTCTTAGATATCATGAGGCTCATGTCTCTGCAAAAGAAAAGTGATTGTGGAAAAACAAATCAAAACACTTTAAATCAAGTATGTGGTCAGTGATGTGTCAGATTCCAGCTTAACACAAACCTAGTAAACTCTTGGAACATACATGATGAAAATCACACACACACACACACACACAAAATCTAATGGCAGGGCTTTTGACTTGGGACCCGAAGGACGCGGGTTCGCGCCCCGGCCACTACCCACCTTGGGGTGTCTATGAGTGCACACCTAATTCTCCAGCTCCCCGGGCACTTTCTGGCTGCTCACTGCACCACCTGGTGGTGGTTGGGTTAAATGCAGAGACGAATTTCGTCTGTGTATGGGAAACATACAAGGATGACAGACAAAGACATTATTATTATTAGTATTATTATTAATTGTGATTTTACTGTCAAATAATTGTCCTTGTTTTCAGTCCTCATGCTTTCATCCCAAGCTACATACCAAAGTTTAAAATCACTTGGATGATGTATTAGGGATGACTCTCAGCTACTGCCTCACCAAGATTTAGCTCCATATTAACAATATTGATGGAGTTACAGCCATTATTGTGTTTGTTGAGGTCAATTGGCTGTGGTAGCCACCTTGAACTGAGTTGACAGTTATTCAGTTGTATACGGTACATCAAATCTTTCCTTTCTGAGAGGTTCATTAAAATCCCATCAGTAGGTCACAAGATATTTTGCTAACAGACAGACCAGGTAATTCCAAGGTTTTAAGCAGATCTTGCGTAAGTTATTAGCTTTTAGTTCATGTTTTTGGTGACACTCAGCTTCTACGCAGTTTTAACTCAGTTTCTGTGAAACTGACTGTCATCGTCATACAGTATTTGGTTTTCTTATGTCAGTTGGCTGTGGCAGCCATCTTGATTCAGACTAATTTCAACTTCTAATCTGCTATGGGATCCAACGATTGCTTTATGAACGTTTCCTTAAAAGTTGTCCAGTGATTTATGAAACATTTTACTGACAGACAAAAAAAATGATAATATGTCATTACATGATTAAAAATAGATGAGTAAATAAATGTTACTCTGATGTCTTCCATGAGTGTTGTTTTCTTGACTGAAATTGAACTAGCAATGCAAGTAAACCTTAATGTTTATGGTACACAATATTCAAGAAGGTAGGATTTACACTGTGGAGGAGAACAGAGGCTTTGTATTTTATTTAATTTATTAATTTATTAATTAATTATTTTGTCTGAGGCATTGCACAGTGATGGATCATCGTGAGAGGAGGGATAATTTTTTTCCACAACCAGGTGCAACGGTGGAGCCAAGAGGGTGGTCAGTGGTGGCCTTGACCACCATAGATTAATCCTCAGCCACCCCAATCATTTGAAGAAATTGTACTTTTAAATAATATAAAAACTAAAAAGTTTAGTTTCCTAAAATTATAGCAGTGGTTGGTTCACATCCAGTATATTCATGGTGGAAACCATCTTGAATTTTGACCTGGCAACCCAATTTTTGACTGTGACCTTTATTACGCATAGATATAGCCTCAGATGACATTGGAAGTCCGCACATTGCTTATTTGTGAAGTTAGCCAGTCCATAATTTTAACACATATATACATATACAGAGGCAGCCATCTTGGATTTTTACGTGGCAACCCAATTTTCAAAAGGTAGCCAGTGCCACACACCAAAATGGAAGTCAATACCTCGTTTATTTTTCTTTTTTAATTTGCTTAATAAATGCACGGACGGATGGACTGACGGATGGAGGGTATTTCTAATTAACCTTCTTCACTCCACAACGGGGGGACAATAAAATTAGACAAAGTTTGTCAAAGAAACTCAACAAACATGAATAATTTTCCTGATGATGCAGTGAAAGATTGCAGCAGAGGTAAAGGAAAGGCATTGGATGTGAGCGATGAAGGGCGCTGATAAAGAGGAGATATCTCTCCTTGTGATTACAGAGTCAAATCACTGACCGTCCTCTGTTAATCACCAGGCCCGGGGTCCTTGACTCGCTCTCTTCTCACTGCCGTCATTGCACCGCAACAGAAATGTCCTCAGACGATTATTTTCCATACACTCTACAGCATAATTGTCCAGCTCCACTTGTTCAGCGTTAGTAAATTAACTTTGGAGTATATTTTGTTCAGTCTGCTCAGAAGTATGTCATTATTTGCCAGAACTATGGGCAACTCTTTTCTGACAGCTGTCAAAATGTAAGCAAACAAATGAAGCACCTATCTTCCCTGTTCTATTTCTGTTTTTAATGTTTCTGTTTCACAACCAAACCCCAAAAAATAATAAAATAAAAAATAGAAAGATTTCTTATGTACAGTTTTGAGCTTTTGCTTTCTTTTATTTGACATTTTTCTGCCACCGTTTTCCTAACATGTTTTTGTTTCTTCTGTGAACATTATGCTAGGTGTAACATCAGAGAGAAATCAATTTCCTGCTTTCTCAGTTTGCTAAGCTGACTGATGTTGGCTGACAGCTGGCTGCACAACAGGTATAACATGAACCTGTGGGGTTTGAAGAAGAAGACAAAAAACTACTAAATGTGACCGATGTCCTCCATCGCCGAGAGATTTAAATACTGAATGTTTGTTGTTTTCAAGATGACAGTTTTTCTGCACTGGAATGGAACAGGGAAGATAGAGGTGATCCGTTTTCATTTATACAGGTGCTGGTCAGAAAATTAGAATATCATGAAAAAGTTTATTTATTTCAGTAATTCTATTCAAAAAGTGAAACTTGTATATTATATTCATTCAGTGCACGCAGACTGATATATTTCAAATGTTTATTTATTTTAATGTTGATGATTATAACTGACAACTATTGAAAACCCCAAATTCAGTATCTTAGAAAATTAGAATATTACCGGGACTTAAGACCAATTAGACAAAAGTATTTTTTTAAATAAATGTTGGCCAACTGAAAAGTATGAACATGAAAAGTATGAGCATGTACAGCACTCAATACTTAGTTGTGGCTCCTTTTGCCTGAATTACTGCAGCAATGTGGTGTGGCATGGAGTCCATCAGTCTGTGGCACTGCTCAGGTGTTGTGAGAGCCCAGGTTGCTCTGATAGTGGCCTTCAGCTCTTCTGAATTGTTGGGTCTGGTGTATCATATTTTCCTCTTCACAATACCCCATAGATTGTATATGGGGTTAAGTTCAGCTGAGTTTGCTGGCCAGTTAGGAACAGGGATACTGTGGTCCATTAAACAAGGTACTGGTAGTTTAGGCGCTGTGTGCAGGTGCCAAGTCCTGTTGGAAAATGAAATTTGTATCTCCATAAAGTTGGTCAGCAGCAGGAAGCATGAAGTGCTCTAAAACTTCCTGGTAGACAACTATGTGTTGACCTTGGACCTCGGAAAACACAGTGGACCAACACCAGCAGATGGCATGGCACCCCAAACAAACACTGACTATAGAAACTTGACATTGGATCTCAAGTGACGTGGATTCTGTGCCTCTCCTCTCTTCCTCCAGACTCTGGGCCCTTGATTTCTAAAGGAAATGGAAAATTTACTTTAATCAGAGAACATAATTTTGCCCCCCAAAGATCATAACTTTGGACCACTCAGCAGCAGTCCAGTCCTTTTTGTCTTCTTTAGCCCAGTAGAGACACTTCTGGTGCTGTCTCTTGTTCAAGAGTAGCTTAACACAAGGAATACAACAGCTGAAATCCATGTCTTGCATGTCTGTGCATGATGGTTCTTGAAGCACTGACTCCAGCTGCAGTCCACTTTTTGTGAATCTCCCCCACATTTTGGAATGGGTTTTGTTTCACAGTCCTCTCCAGGGTGCGGTTATCCCTATTGCTTGTACACTTTTTTCTACCACATATTTTCCTTCCCTTCGCCTCTCTATTAATGTGCTTGGACACAGAGCTCTGTGAACAGCCAGCCTCTTCAGCAATGAACTTTTGTGTCTTGCCTTCCTTGTGCAAGGTCATTAATGGTCATCTTTTGGACAACTGTCAAGTCAGCAGTCTTCCCCGTGGTTGGGTATGGGTAGCATACAGACCATTTAAAGGCCTTTGCAGGTGTTTTGAGTTAATTAGCTGATTAAAGTGTGGCACCAGGTGTCTTCAATATTGAACCTTTTCACAATATTCTAATTTTCTGAGATACTGAATATGGGATTTTCATTAGTTGTCAGTTATAATCATCAACATTAAAATAAATAAGCTTTTGAAATATATCAGTCTGTGTGTAATGAATGGGTATAATATACAAGTTTTAATTTTTGAATGGAATTACTAAAATAAATCAACTTTTTCAAGATATTTTAATTTTATAACCAGCACCTGTGTATGGTAATAATGGCCATCTTGGATTTTGGCGAGACAAGCCAATTTTCAAAAGGAATGTTTTCTTACATGCAGCCACACACACAGGGCCGGCCCAAGGCATAAGCAAACTAAGCAGCTGCTTAGGGCCCCAGGGCCACTAGGGGGCCCCCTAAGTGGAAGCGCGGGTTTTAGGAAGTTTGTGAAGTATTAAGGAAGAAGTAACATAAACAGGTCAAATGTGTGAGTAAAGGTTATTTAAGGTTTTAAGCTCAGCTTTTATAAATTGCATACATTTACATAGTTTTAATAACTAATTATTCAACTTNTAAGGTTTTAAGCTCAACTTTTATAAATTGCATACATTTACATAGTTTTAATAACTAATTATTGCACCTTGGTCAATGCAAGGCATTGTGGAAGGTGCTATACAAATAAAGTTTATTATTATTATTATTATTATTATTATAACTTTAAATTTGTTCTTTAGCCATTTTACGTGGTTTCAAGTAATTGTTCATTACATTATTTATTTCCTTGTTATTTTCTTTTGTTTGTTTTTGCACAATTTTATTTGTTTTTATGCATCTAAGTCATCCGTTTGTTGTTGATCTTGCACTACAAATTATTTTGAACATTACTGTTGCGATTCTTTGGAACCACAGATAATGAACCAGATGACACTTTTGCTGTAAACTACATTGCATACTGATGATTTTTTATTTTTTTGTTACATTTAGTGTCCCATGATTTATACATTTAGTATAATGTAAACAGGGCCATCAGAGTTGCAGTGAGTTTATGTTAGGTGGGTGAACGATCTGATCATCTGACTGTTGATTGCAGTAATCCACATTATTAGCAGAAATAGAGGGCCCCAAATCAAATTCCGCTTACGGCCCCATGGAGGCTTGGGCCAGCCCTGCACACACATTATACAATTACATTACACAAAAGATGCATAAAAGCTGAACCTTGCCCCCACCTAGAATTCTCTGACCTTATCCCAATTTTACTGGCCCCTGCTTACCTGCTCCAGACCGGTACAAAAGAAAGTTAAATGTTGGATCCAGGACAGTGGCCCCATACTGAGAGATTGTTTTGAAAGAACAGACTGGCAGGTTTTCAGAGAAGCTGTTTGTTGTGTCCTGCAATTGCATAAGACTGACAGCAGGGGAAACCTCCGAGTAGGGAAAGAACAGGATGTGGAGAGAGGAGAAGAAGAGTTGGAAGAAGTTGAATAAAGCATGGTGTTATGAAGTGAGCTCCGTCTGCAGTACTCTGATTCTACACCTACGTATTAGCAACAACACAACATTGGCGACGAAGATGGCTCTTTCTGTACCTTTGCCTGCTCCATTCATGCCGTGCCCAGGTGAACCGACAATACCGTTTCCAACGTGGCTAAAGATGTTCGACAACTACATGCTAGTGATAGCCGCGTCGGGAGATGGCTGGCCTGATGCCAGAAAGAGCGCGGTTCTACTCCATGCGTTGGGTACGGAAGGACAAAGACTTTTCTACAGCTTGCCGAATACCTGGACCACGTTCGCTACTGCTATTGCTGCCCTTAAAGAACATTTCGTCCCGAAGGTGAACGTCATTGCTGAACGTCACAAGTTTCGACAACGTGTACAGAGGCCGGATGAAAAGGTACAACAATTCTTAGCTTCTCTGCGTGAGTTAGCTGCCACATGTGACTTTGGAAACATGGAGGAACAAATGCTACGTGATCAACTGATAGAGCGTGTTGCTAATACTCGAATCAGAGACAGACTGTTACTCGAACCAGAGCTAACTCTTGCTAAAGCTACTACGTTGGCGCTACAAATTGAGAGTGGATTAAGAGATGCTAACGTACTTTCTGATGCTACCGCTGCTAGCATTTCTGTTCCCGTGAGGGCTGTACTGTCTGATGCTAACGCTGCTAACGCTTCAGCTCCCGTGAGGGCCGTACAAAGACAGCCGAAGTCAAGCCGCCGCTGGGACGCGAGGAGGACGCCGCGGGACCATGCTGCTTCCACGACTCAACTTGCTGCTACTACACGCCGTTCCTGCTTCCGCTGTGGATCCTTCGACCATCTTGCTAACCACCCTTCATGCCCTGCTGCTAAAACGACATGCAACGAGTGTGGTAAAGTGGGTCATTTTTCACGTGTTTGCCGTTCGACTCAAAAGGAGGTACGTGAAGTCGTCGTTAATGAAGCCACGGTTCTTTACATGAACAATGCAGTGCAAGACAAGATTCTCTGCACAGTTCAAGTGACTGTTAATGGACGACGTACAGATGTTGAACTGATTGTGGATACAGGCTCATCAGTGTCCATTATACCAGAAGAGATCTACCACACCTACTTTTATGACTGTGTACTAACTGAACCTACAGTTACTCTTGTTACTTATGCAAAAGAGAAAATTGCTGTGAAAGGGTGCTTAAAAGCTACTATTTCTCATGATGGTATTTCTACTGAAGGTACTCTTATTGTTGTTCAGTCAGGTGCTGCCCTGCTGGGTTTAGATTTATTCCAAGCATTACAAATGAAGCTTGAGGGACGACAAATTGTTACTGCTAATGCTACTTCTCCTACCTCTATGGTTCAGCCAGCTTTAACAAATACTGCTTCAGAGCATTCTCCAGGAATGTCAGTTCGGGAAGTTGGTTATGCTAAAAATTTCATACATAAAGTACAGATGTTGCCAAATGCTGTTCCAGTGCAACAAATAACTACTACTGCTCCACTTACTCCTGTTGAATTTCCTAGCAAACCATGGGAAAAAGTTGCAATAGACATTACAGGTCCGTTTGAAAATGCTAAATGGGACTGCCGTTATGCTATTGTGCTAACAGACTACTACAGCAAATGGCCTGAGGTTGCATTCGCTCCTACTGTTACTACAGACGTAATACTGAGTGTCCTAACAACTGTGTTCAGTCGAGAGGGTAATCCAATGTATCTTGTTTCAGATAATGGTACTCAATTTACTTCGCATGCGTTTAGTACTTTTCTGAGAGAGAGAGAGATACAGCACTTAAAGGTGAAGTCTGCAGTTTCTGTAGAACATCAGCACTTAGAAAAAATTTCAACAAGCAAAGCATTCTGATCCCTCCCCCTCAGAGCCATATATGGCTCTGCCCCCTTGTGGTCTGTTGAAATTCAAATTCAAGCTCTGTTTTTATTGGCTGATTCAAATTCAAGCTCGGTTTTTATTGGCTGGTTACAAACTTTGTTTTTATTGGCTGGAAAATGGCGGGTCACTTTTTCTTTTTAGAAATGCTTATTTACCACCTGGAGAAGCAAGGGGACAATATTTTTTTTAGTTTTTTTCAGAGATTACCTCTCTAACATCAATCTAGTGACAGAGTGAAGAAATATGTTAAAAATATATTGTTAGAAAAGTCACTATCTGGGGCTGGGCGCTTGGGCGTTTGTCAGCTCGGCCTGGTGGCTGCCTGGTGGGGCTCGGGTCCTCTGGTCCTGTCAGGTCTGGACCTGAGGGATGGGCGTCCCCGGTGCCCGAGCCTCGGTGACCGGCCCTGGGGCTACGTCGGTGCAGCGGGCTCCGGCGGGGGCCTGTGTATTGTCGCTGTTGACCCCGGGGGGTCATTGTGTGTGGTCCCTGGTGGGGTTCGTCCGGTTCTTCCACTTGGTCGGATCTGGGGAGTGGACGAGTGGCTCGTCCTGTTCGGGTGGTCCTGGGGACTCTGGGCTCGGGGTCCTTCCTGGGGTCTTGGGCTTTGATCGCCCCTTCGTCTGTCTCGGGCTTTGGGGGGACGGGTCTCTGATGCTTCACAGTCGCTACTAAATGTTCTATTGGAGGAACCTCATTCACTTATGCATGCTCACAACCACACACAAATGGATGCAGGGATGTATAGTAGATGTATGTAGATGGGTATATAAATGAATATAAATATATATGTATGTATATTGTATATATATTTGTAGGTATGGGTATGTGTATTTATAGAAATATTTGCAAGGTCATGAATATTATCAGTCTTTATGCTTGTATGTTTCGTTGTTGTGTTCTGTCATGTGCTTTGCAGGATTGTGGACGGAGGTTTGGTGTGTTTGCCTTGTGCTCTTTCTGTGGACAATTGTTGTTTTGTTGTTTTGTTTTGTTGTCTCACTTTCTCTTTTCTTTCTTTCTCTCTATTAAAAAAAAAAAAAAAAAATACATATTGGAGTGAGAGGATGGCTATAAGGTGTGAAGGGAGGCCATCTATAAATGGAAAAAAAAAAAGAAA
>JBBPBX010003719.1:17782-30118 GCA_038048925.1 Garcialebias charrua
GGAACACTGCAGCACTGGAAGAAGGCTCACCAGCGTCTCTACTTTCTCCGCAAGCTGAAAAGGGCTGGAGCTTCAACCCCCATCATGTGCACCTTCTACAGGGGTGCCATAGAAAGTGTCCTGACCAGCTGCATCACTGTGTGGTTTGGTGCATGTACTGCATCATGCCGCAAGAGCCTCCAGCGCATCGTGAAAGCAGCTGAGAAGATCGTCGGCACCTCCTTGCCCTCACTGCAGGACTTACACAGCAAACGCCTCACTCGGAAAGCCCTCTGCATGGCAGGTGATCCCACACACCCACTACACAGCCGCTTTAGACTGCTGCCATCAGGGAGGAGACTGAGGAGTCTCCAGGCTCGAACCAGTAGACTGAGAGACAGCTCTGTTCATCAGGCAGTCAGAATGCTAAACACTCTGCCTGCTCTGCCTCCCCTCCCATTTGAACTGCCTTAACACAAAAAACTTTCTCACACATTACCACTCAACACAAAGATTTTAACACTGGACTCTGTGTCATCAAACGGGTTATTCACTAAACTCTCGGTCGTGTGCTCATTCAGTTTGCACTACTTCTCATATTTGCACTAATGTTTGTACTACATTACTGCCTATAGTCATACTACTGTTTACATTCACTGTTTACATTTATTAATACTGTTTACATTTATTATTACATTTATTACTACTGCTTTACATTTATTACTACTGTTTACATTTACACTACTTTTATCTACACTACTGCAGATACATATACAGCATTCTCTGACTAGCCTTATCTAAGGATGCCAAATGTGCCTTATGTGCCTTACTGCATATGCCACTTTGCCTCTATACCAACATCAACTACCTCATACATATACTGTGTACATTAACTCATATGCTGCTGTGCCACTCTTTGCAAATGTCAATGCTAGAACCTTCAGTTTATTTTATAGATATACTTTTTATACTTTTTATACTACTATGAAAAAACTCAGGACAGTATTACACTTTTATTATTTCATTTTATGCTTATGTTCATTGGGTGTTTGGTGTTTTAGGGGTGTTTGGTGTTTCAGTGTTGGTGTAAATTTTCATACTTTTATACTACTATGAAAAAACTCAGGACAGTGTTACACTTTTACTATTTTATGCTTATGTTTATTAAATGTTTTAGTGTTTAGTGTTTAGATGGTTACTGTTGCACCGAGGGACTGAGAGAAACGCAATTTCAATCCTGTGTATGTCCTGTACATATTGCAGTTCTGACAATAAAGTTGACTTTGACTTTGACTTTATATATATATATATATATATACATATATATATATATATATATAAAACTACTGCAAAGCCATGAATATTCTAAGTCTTTTATACATATGTATTTTGTTGTTGTGTTCTGTCATGTTCTTTGCAGGTTTACAGACGGCGGTCGGGTGTGTTTGCATTGTGCTCTCTTTGTGTATATTTCTTATATTTTGTAGTCTTGCGTTCCTTCTTTCCTTTCTTTCTATCCTATTTAAAATTTCATAATGGTGTGAAGAGAATGGCTGTAAGGTGAGAAGGGAGGCCATCTATAAAAAATAAAAAGAATGATGTGAACTTGTAGCTCTGTTTTTCACTGAAAGCAGAAAAATGAGTCATTACAAACACGTCGACACGTTTACAGAGGCAGGGTTATAAACACATGTGCAGGGAGGCGCAGGACTCATTAAACCATTATCCTGCTCTTTGGTGAGTCACTGTGCTTCCATGTAATGTGGGGTAAACCCTTTGTTGTTGGAAATGTGCAGTGACGCTGCCATGAGTCTCCTCAAGCCAAACTGGAGGACGACAAACATTAAAATGAACCCCCTGGAATCAGCTCTGAACAACTTCATCACAGAAAGACAACAATGTAAAGACAAGAGTCTTATACAGTACTGTAGTTGGTTAGAAGTGCTGTTACTTTTATTAGTTACTGAACGTGGAGCCACAGCCGTTATTCAGGTTATCTTTGGATTTTTACAATTTATTTTATTTTGCCTGCTCCTTTCTTCAGAGGTCGTCACAGTGAACTAACTCGCATGAAGACTTGGTGATTATTTTTACACCTGATGTCCTTGCTGATGCAGCCACGGACACCGAGCTACCACAGCCCTCTGTAGCCGTTTTCACATTGGCCGGCCCTCAATGGCCCGGGCCGCCCCGCCCCGCCTTCTAACCCGGGTTCGGCGTGTTCGCATTTTTCTTTTTTTCCCCGGGTCCGTCCTCGTTTTGGAACCATCTCCACCGTGGTTCTGATCGGGCCGGGCTCCCCCGGCCCAGTTTTACGTCATTTACTGCTCACATTTGATTCGTTGTTTGCAGCAGGGGCTGGACTCGTTCTAACAACAACCTTTTGATTTGATTTGATGTTTATTCATTCATTTTAAAAGAACAATACAAGACAGTTTCAGATACAAGAATACAAGTAGGATAAAATGAAGGGAGCAAAAAGAAGATGAAATCTTATTATATCTGCCCCTTATTTCACAGTTTGTTCAACCAATGATAACCTTCAAACTACATCACAAAATGAATAATTCTACTTAATTTTTCTAACTGTAAACCTCAGCGCGAGGGCTGAATTTCATTGAAATTTAACTACAGAAACCCCTAAAAGATTGTTAGCTGAATTAGTTTTTCTGAGTTAAATTTTTTGTTAATAACTGATTACAAATCAGCTTATGTATCAGCTTATGTTAGAACGTAAATAACACGAAGCGCGCACCCATTTCCGCCTTTCAGCGCGACCTGAATGTCATTAAAATATAACTAATATTGTCTAACTCTTGCGCGCAGCCAGGGTTTTAAAATATAACTAATAATCTCTAACTCCTTTGCGTAGCTAGAATGTTAAGAGGGGTGATTGCTTTATAGGCAAAGTGGACTCTTAAAAACCAATCCGCCGCTGTGGCTCAGAGGGATCGCGCTCGGCTATTACACTCTTTTATCTTGACCCGGGGAAGCGGGTTCGCTTCCCACCTGGTACAAGTTTTTTTTACTTTTTTCTTTTATTGGAGTAAATAAAAAGGAGTTGTGTTAACCAAACAAACTCCTTTTTATTTACTCCAATAAAAGACAAACGTAAAAAAACTTGTACCAGGTGGGAAGCGAACTCGGGTCTCCCGCATCCAAAGACATATTTTAGAGTCAAAGACTTAGACCACTGACCCAAAGTGGCATTCATGCATTGTTTTTCTTCCACACAGTATTAAAACAATTACAATGAGATAGTTTCGAATAAGTGTAAATTATTCTTAAAATAAATAAGTCAAAATACACAAATAACTAATAGTGCCATTCCGAAAACTATAATATGCTTTATGATTTGTTCTTTGTTCGACTGCCCCTAGTGGTCTGGAGCACTTCCGTTGTAGCTTTTCCTATTTGCAGCTCTGTCTGTATTTGCAGGTCGACCGTCTTTGGGAGCGCGTGTCATCTTTTGCAGTGAGTCTCATCTGTTGGAGCGCTGTTTTCTTTTTTGCGTTGCAGCTGCATTTTAATTTGCATTTTAATTTTTACAACGCGTTTCATCTTTTGGAACGCTGTTCACTTTTTACAGCGCGCTGTTTTCATTTTGATGCGCGTTTC
The DNA here is from genome assembly GCA_038048925.1 of Garcialebias charrua. Taxonomy (NCBI): domain Eukaryota; kingdom Metazoa; phylum Chordata; class Actinopteri; order Cyprinodontiformes; family Rivulidae; genus Garcialebias; species Garcialebias charrua. The sequence continues at coordinate 21,380 of JBBPBX010003719.1, forward strand.
AAGTTTTGGAACGCTGTTCACTTTTGCTGCGCGTTTGCACCCCTCGGCCACCGTAGAAAACGGCTTGTGTGGAGCAGAGAGCTGCCATGCAGTGCGCTCAGAGGAGCAGATTGGGGGGAGGGGGGGTTAAGGGCCTTGCTCAAGGGCCCAGTGTGGGGAAAATAAGGGTGGAGACGCACCCACATTGTTATGTTGTCAGTCCAGGGAATTGAACTGGTGACCTTCCAATCACAGGCCCACATTATTAAACCTCTGTGCCACCACTACCTCTTATTTCAGTGGCTGTGAGGTGTAAATGAACAACATTTGAAAAAACAGAATTAAGCCAAAGTAGAAGTGGCCAGAATGACATTGGAAAAAAACTGAATTATATTTGGAAAATAAAATAAAAATAAAAAAACAGAATTATATTTGGAAAAAAAATTAAAAAAATAATAGAATCACATTTGAAAAAAAATGGGATTACCGGTACATTTAAAAACAAAAAACAAAACAGAACTACCGTACATTTGAAAATAATGGAATCGCATTTGAAAAAAAAAAACGGAATTACATTTAAAAAAGTCATAAATAAACATAATAAATGTAAAAATAATAATAAAGTAAACAAAATAACAAAAATCACTGAAAACAAACCGCACCACTTCTGGTTTTGCTGTTTATTTACACCTCACGGCCACCGTACCTTATCTTTGGAAAATTATTACAAAAAAGATAAATATTCAGACAATGGAAACAAAATATGCCTTTTTCCTTGTGTGATACAATAAAGACGAATGTTTCAAAAGATGGAGAGTTTTTTTTTGTTGAAGATAAAATAAAATAAAAATGAATGCAGCATTTTTAACAATAGTGGAACTCACTTTAAATTCACTCCAGTACTGCGCGTACGTAGGAAAAAAGAAAAAAAAAGAAAAAATGAGTTATGGATCTCATACTGTCTAATTTTAGTCCTCTGTCTGAAACTTGACTTCACCATGAAACACTTTGGATAAACTTCTACCCAACGACTAGTTTCAAGGACAATCTTAGTGTGGCACACCAAAACCCAAAGCCAGAACAGACGCTGTCATGTTTTGACTGAAACATGTGAAGGACTCACCGTCTGATACAGGCTTACTTTGTGTTTTTGATTCTTTGTACACCAAGAAAAGCAGTTACTACTCACCTTGCCTCTCTGAAATTCATATTCATAACTGAAACAAACATTCATGGAAAGAATGCCTGTTGCCCACGGTCTTGCATGCTACAACGTTGAACAATGATACTGTAAGATATTGTAGCGCTCTGAGCCACTATCAAACTTTAGCCACAAATATGAGTGAGTTACAGACAGATGTTAAATGTTTGTCGTTTTTGTGAACATGTATTCCTGAAAACCCAACAAAGTACAGTACTTTTTTTTTCAAGAGGGAGGTTTCTGTGAGCTGGGGTGTGATTCAGAAAAGTAATGCCCCCCCTGCTAAAATAGGAATAAAAGCATGAGTGAGAGCAAAGAGTGGTTGTTAGTCATCGTGAGGGTCATGGTTTGTTCAGGGACAGTATTTTTCTCTTCCGTGTGATTGTGGCCTGACTGTGGAACGGGTGTGTCTCACTTGGGACTGACCCTGTCGGGGTTGGCGGTTCTGTCTTGGCATAACACTTGGCTGGCCGAACTGCAAGGACACTAAAGTTTGAAGACTGTTTTTTTATTTTTTTTATAATTAAGTTTATTCATTTTACATTAAACCCAAAAGATAAAGAAAAAAAAACATATCAAATATTATATGAAAGAATACATCAAATGAAAGGTGTCAGAAAGAAGAAGAAATCTTATTTTATCTGCCCCTTTTTTCAAAAGCAAAACAAGTTCAAACAATCAATTTAAACAATAATCTTAGAGCAAAAGAGTAACTTTTCATAATCTACAAATATCTAGAACATTAAACACTTAACTAAAAGTTTTAGTCTTTTGTTAACAATTTAGTTTCACAGAGTTTACATCTTTAACATAATTTCCCAAAACATTCCACAATTCCACTCCCTGCATTGAAATAAACCGTCCCTTCAAACTAATCCTATACTTTGGCTATGCAAAAATTTCACTTCCCTTAGACTGTAGCAGCTTTGTCTCTTAACAAAATACATTTGAACATTTGAAGGTAGTATATTCTTGTGAGCCCTATACATTACTAACAAAATATTATAGTCCACCAAATCATAAAACTCCAGTACCTTGAGTTGTTTAAATAATATATTTGATGTACCATACCATACCATACCATTTTATTTATAAAGCACTTTAAACAGGAACAAGTCCACACCAAAGTGCTGGACAAACAAACACGCAACAGGCAACACATACAATGAAGTACAACACGAAAAACATAAAAACATTGCAGATCATAAATCAAACGATCCAGTACAAATCAGCTGGCATTGAAAGCAATGGAGTAGTAGTGAGTTTTTAACCGGGATTTGAAAACCGAGAGGGAGGGGGCCTGTTTGATGAGCAGCGGTAACTCGTTCCAGAGTCTTGGGCCTGCTACAGAGAACGCCCTGTCACCCCTGCGCTTAAGGCGAGTTTCTGGAACTATCAAGAGCACCTGATCCTCTGACCTCAAAGCACGTGGAGGGACATATGGGTGTATCAGATCTGAGAGATAGGCGGGGGCGAGACTGTTCAGCGATTTGTAGACATACATGAGAATTTTGAATTGGATTCGAAGATGAACCGGTAGCCAGTGAAGGGAGGCCAAGACTGGTGTAATGTGCTCTCTTTTGCGTGTGCTGGTTAAAAATCGGGCAGCTGCGTTCTGAACCAGTTGCAATCGTGCAATGGTGGCTTGACTGACGCCAAACAGAAGTGAATTGCAGTAATCAAGCCTAGATGTAATGAATGCGTGAATCACTGTCTCCAGGTGCTTTTTGGATAATATGGGCTTCAGCTTAGACAGACGCCTCAGCTGGAAAAAACAGGATTTGACGATCATGTTTACATGACTGTTGAGTTTCATGGAAGGATCCATTATCACTCCCAGATTTTTGACTTTTTGTTTTTCGGACAGGGGTAGAGCAGACAGGTCAATGCAGTGGTTTGAGGTTGTGTCATTGGGAAGGAACAATATGGCTTCAGACTTCTTATCATTGAAGCTTAAGAAATTTAAAGCCATCCAGTCCCTGATGTCAGCCAGGCAGTCGAGCAGAGGTTGAATAGAGCCTGTACCATTTTGTCTTAGGGGGAAGTAGATTTGACAGTCATCAGCGTAGAAGTGGAAAGGTATATTGTGTTTCCGGAAGATAGCACCGAGTGGCAGCAGGTATAAGGAGAACAAGAGAGGACCCAGGATGGACCCCTGCGGAACCCCCCATTTAAGAGCCGCCACTGCAGAAGTAAAATCATTGATGGACACACAAAAAGACCTGTCAGAGAGGTAGGATCTGAACCAGTTTAGGGCTGATCCTGAGATGCCCACCCACTGCTCCAACCTAGCAATGAGGATCTCATGGTCGATGGTGTCGAAAGCGGATGTGAGGTCCAATAGGACAAGCAGCACAGAGTCACCAGTATCTGTGGATAGAAAGATGTCGTTAAAAACCTTCAGTAGGGCAGTCTCAGTGCTGTGGAGGGATTTGAAGCCAGACTGGAATAGCTCGGGGATAGCGTGATCCTCCAGGAAGCACTTTAGTTGGGACTCAACTATTTTCTCTAGAAGTTTAGAAACAAATGGGAGTCTGGAGACAGGCCTGAAATTGGATAATACTGACGGGTCGAGGTTTGGTTTTTTCAGGAGGGGTTGAACAGCAGCATGTTTTAATGATTTTGGCACCACACCCGAGGATAGACTGCTATTAACAATAGAGAGAATGGAGGGACCTAGAGTGTGAAAAACCTCCTTTAGAAGCCGAGGGGGGACCACATCGAAGGGGGAGCCAGATGGTTTCAGGCTGCACATGACCTGCTCTAGAGAGGACAGAGAGACTGGTTCAAAATGGTCAAACACAGCAACAGATTGAGGTGGGATGGATGGATCGTGAGATGGAGGAGAAATGAGAGCCCTGGTGGTTGCGATTTTATCTAAAAAGAAATGTTGGAAGTTCTCGCACAGCTCAGTCGAGGCTTCCATGGGTGATTGTTCAGTGAGGTGGAGAACAGAGTTTAGGGTGGAGAACAGAACTCGAGGGTTACGAGAGTTTGCAGCAATGATATCAGAGAAGTATTGTGATTTAGCAGTTTTCACTGCTTTCTGATATCGGCGCCAGCTCTCTTTTACCATCTCAAAAGAGACCTGCAGACTGTCTTTTTTCCACTTCCTCTCCACCTTTCGGCATTGCTGCCTCGCAGCTCTGGTAGTGTCATTCAGCCACGGTTCGGCCCTGAGTTTTGGTCTTCTCGTTTTGATAGGCGCTACTTGATCCAAAGCCTTTAAACAAACAGAGTCAAACTGGTTTGTCAGCTCCTCAGTGCTGGAGAGGAACCCCGGGGGCTGAATTAACATGTCATTGTTGTAAACCTCAGTGAAACGTGCGGCAGTTAAATGGTTAACATTCCTGCCTTTACGTGCAGGAATGCATGTTTTAGAGGTAACATGGGGGATGGTGAACTGAAAATTCACTGGCCTATGATCTGAGAATACATTGTCTCCTATTTCAAGGTTTGAAACAGTCACATCACATGTTAAAACAAGGTCCAACAAATGTCCACGCTGCTGCGTGGGAGAGTTCACGTGTTGAGTTAAATTAAATGAGTCCAATAAATCTAGAAAGTCCTTAACCATGGGCTTCTCAGGACAACACACGTGCAAGTTGAAGTCGCCTGAAATGACGACCCGAGAATATTTAGCTGTAATTTCAGCCAAGAAATCAGAAAACTCGCTGATGAAGTTCTTGGAGCGAGGCGGCCGGTAGACAAGAGCACACAAAGTTACAGGTGAATGTCCTAGTTCAAACACAGTCAGCTCAAAGCTAGAGCAGGAGACTGGAATGGACAGTTGTTTACAGTCAAAAGTTGATTTGAAGATAGTTAATAACCCACCGCCACGACCTGATGGTCGCGGGTCGTTAAAAAACAAACAGTTTGGTGGTATTATTTCCGTCAGCGCGCTGGACTCACCCGACGACATCCACGATTCTGTGATGCAGAAAAAGTCCAAGTCGTGCTCTTCAAAGTAATCCCTGAGGATGAACGTTTTGTTGCAAACAGATCGGGCGTTGACAACACAGAATTTGATGATATCCGAGCTAGCCGCTGATGAGCTGCTAGCAGCTGATGTGCTAACAGCTGGTGGGGGAGCGCCCCGCGGCTCGCTGCCCACAGAGAGCTGCTCCGGCCGGAGATCCCCGTTGTTTTCCTGGTCCGTGCACGCGGGAGACTGGCGATGAGAATCGAGACCATCAGCTGAAGACAGCGAGGCAGAACGCCGGGCTCTGAGCTTCACCAGCCGGCCAGCTCGTGAGCCGCGTTTCTTCCTCCGAGTCGATCGATTTCTCCGTGCAGGCTGGTGCGAAGAGCAGCGGAGGTAAACGGGCAACTCGTCTCCGAGCAACGGGGGCAGAGGGGGCCTCCCCGATCCCGAGGTACGGTCATACTGGCCCGAATCAGCGACATCCGCGGCAGCAAAACGTAAATCCAGAAGCTGCTTCCGATCATAAACCAGCAGTGTAGTTATGTCTCCAATGAAGAACGAACAAAACACAAAAATTCCAAACACCCACAGGAGAGGTGGACACGCAGCCATGCTTACGGGCGCCATCTTGGATTTATGTAAGGCTTTCTAGTTATAATTCTCACAGCTCTTTTCAGTAAAATAAAAATAGATTTTGTTATAGTTTTACATGCTTTACCCCAAACCTCAAGACAATAAATTAAATGTAGAACAAATATTGTATTATACAGCAAATAAAGAGCAGAAGTTTTCTGCTTCATGCCGTGGTTTCCAGAGACGTGAGACTGCACTGTAAAGTTTAGTGTCATCATTATACATGTTTACCCACTGTTCCTCTGGGCAACTGGGGAATATAATTTCTAGTAAAGCACATTTTGGTTAAACCTTTTGAGCACTTGTAGCGTCATTCCACCTCCCGCTGTAAAGCCACAGGCATCAACGAGGTGTTGTTTTAACGAGGCTCGCACACGATGGAAGGCTTTTAAAGGGAATGAACTACGGTGTAAACAATGCTCCTCGGGACAAACTCGGGGCGTTTCATGGACGAGTGTGACCGACAAGCTTGTTTTACAGCCACAGAACGAGCTCGGCTTTTATCTCCCCCGAGCAGCCGACACTTCCTCGGAAAGATGGGAGTGGAAACAGGAAGGCAGACAAATGGCCTCCCCGTGTTTGTAGCAGGATGCAGTTTGAGTCAGGGGTGCTTTAATGAGGTGTTTGGGGATGATTCTTCAAAATGTGCAGACGTCTAACACGTTTCAGCTTGATTTTTTACAAAACTTATCTTTTTTCATTAACGAGTGATTTATGTTTTAAAACCCTGAATATACAGGGGCCGCCTCATGTCGTGCATGGTTTGTTTGCTCCATGTGCTTCTCCATCTCGTTTGTTTGTTTGTTTGTTTATTTGTTTGTTTATTCATTTCATTTCAATTAAAAAACACAAATACAATTTCAAAACAAAGAATATAAAATACCCATAAAATGAAAGGCAGCAGAAGAAGAATGAAATCTTATCATTTCTGCCCCTAAAATCAATTCAAACAATCAATTTCAGCAACAATCGTCTATAAGTAATACAACAAAACACATAACTTATCACAATTATTAATTTATGGTTCATTAAATATTAACTTGTATCTTATCAACAATATAATCTTGATCTTTTTCTTAAATATAAAAAATTACTTATCTTTTTAATATCATTATCCAAACATATTCCCTGCGTTGAAGTAGACCTACCTCTTAAACTGGTTCTATACTTCGGTTTTACAAAAATATCTGTTCCCTTTAAATTATAACAACTATTCCTTTTTACAAAATACTCTTGAATGTTTGATGGTAGTATGTGTATGTGTTGTGAAAATCCTCTCGTCTCCTCAACCCCTAAATACGTGTGAGATTTAAAGATGTTGCGGTGCACTTCCGTGTGGCTTCATGGTGGTTTGTTGTGCTCGGTTCCTTCACAGCCTGGAGCCTCAGAGCAGCACTTTGAGTTCACAGCTCTAACGTGCACTCATTTAGTCACGCTCCACGTCACACGGGGCGAACCTTGGACGTCTAAAAAACGACCTCGCGTTTTGCTCTGGATTGATTCCAACAATGCAGGTGTCGGGGGAGGTGGGGGTCTTTTGTTAAATCCAATTCAGTTTATTTATACAGCACCAACAAAAGCTGTCTGAGGTTATACAGCAAGAATAATGAGTCCATTTGAGCCAAATTCAAATCCAGTTACAGTCAATTCAACCCCATTACAAAACATTACAATCACATGCAGTCCATTATGAGAAAGCTTTTCTTTACCAGCAGCCGATTGTGTTGAATTTTCCCTTTGGTGCAATGCCCCATGCTGAGCATGGCAGTGAAGAGGAATGACTCCAGTTTGAACGCTCCAGTAGAACCAAGGATGGCTGCCATCTGTCTCAACAGGCTGGGGGTTGAGCGAACAGGAAAGAGGTGGACAAACACATACTGGTCCAGGTGTGGTTCTTATGGAAAAACACAAGTTAATGGCAATAAGTAGTCCCTCGTTTATCACGGGGGATCCGTGCACTCAAGACCAGTGATAAGTGAAAAACTGCAAAGTAGGAATAAGAGAACAAGTAGTAAGTAGTTAATTTAATTATTTATAAACAGTGTGTATGTACAGGTGGTCCTCGACTTACGACGTAGATCCGTTCCTGCGCTGCAACGTAAACCAATTTTTGATGCAAGTCGAAATATATGTACATACTGCACCATATACATACAGTACTGTATTACCAAGCACTTAGCCTATCCTAACACAGTACCCTATATAATTATCAAAAAACACATACATTTGGGAGCCATAATGAAGGGAAAAAAGAGTTATGGTCTACTTTCTCCATCCATCGGCCGTATTCTCCATTCGTTTACAACGTAAAACTGCGTTCACAGTACATTTTTGCTGTTGTGCTGCTGTTTATAATGATGTTTTTCTACTACATTAGGGCTTAGTGTATTACTAGCTGATGTCTCTCTTAGTTAATCCTAGATGTTATTATTGTTTTTCTCTTGCATTTGTTGTTGGATGTAACTGGGACCCTGTGTACATAATCTCGTTTTCAACACATGTACTACATGCGGTGCAAATGACAATAAATTCTCTCTGACTCTGACTCTGATTTTTGTTTTGTTTTGTTTTTTGAATGTCCAGAGGACCAGACTTAACTTTTTTTAGAGAGTACAGTGCAGTATTCCTCCGCCGCTACGTTTACTACGTAAAACCGGAAGCCGGAAATTGCGTAACTCGGCTTTTCAAAATAAATTTTCAAAAAAAAAGTTTGTTTGTTTTTAAAACAATTTTTAATGGGAGATGCGCCGTAACCACGAAATGTCGTAACCCGAGGACTACCTGTATATATAAAGGTGTTTTAAACCCTTCCCACACTCTTGTAATATTCTAAACAATGTTTCAAAACTACTAAAAGAGACAGCATGTCATGATTTCAGCTCCTGCCTCCTCTGCTCTTTGTCACGTGCAAGCGCTCTTGGCCACGCCCAGTTCTCAGCTCTGCACGGAGAACAGCTGATCAGCCGATCAGCTGCAGCAGGAAGTTTCTCCTGCAGTGTGG
>JBBPBX010003719.1:30294-40407 GCA_038048925.1 Garcialebias charrua
ACTGTATATATACTGTATATATTTTAAATAAAAATTCCATGCCGATCGCGTGGCGCGTCCGTCAGCCAGTTGTGTGTCGTGTCCACTCTTTTTTTGAAAAACCGCAATAGAGCGAGTCCACGATAAACAAACCATAAAGTAGCGAGGAACTACTGTATTCATGAGGGAGTGTAGTTTGTCACTTTGTCCTCCAGCATAAGTCTATATCAGTGTAACTAAGGAATACTGTAGTTTAGGAAAGCAAACTCAGCCCTAAGTATAGGATTGATCAAAAAATAAAGTTTTAGGCCTAATTTTAAAAGTAGACAGGTTGTCAGCCTCATAATCAGAAACTCTGCGTCCCATTCTGCTTTTGCAAACTCTAAGAACCACAAGTAACCCTGCAGCCTGAGAGTGACGTCCTCTGTTAGCAAAATCAGAGTCAGAGTCAGAGAGAGTCAGAGAGTCTTTATTGTCATTTGCACCGCATGTGGTACATGAGATGAAAACGAGATTATGTACACGAGGTCCCAGTTACATCCAACAACAAATGAAAGAGAAAAACAGTAATAACATCGAGAACTAACTAAGAAAAACATCAACTAGTAATACACTAAGCCTAATATAGTGGGAATAAACAGCAGCACGAACATGAGTTTGTATGAGCAGATGGTCACAGATGAACACAGATGAACACAGCAACAAGAAAACAGATCAGCATCAGCACAATGTGATATTTTGCAGTGTTTATTTTTATTTTATTTTTATTTATTCATGAGTCTAACAGCCTCAGGGTAGAAGCTGTTCCTCAGTCTAGTGGTTCTACACTTGATGCTCCTCAACCTCCGTCCTGAGGGGAGTGGGGCAAAGAGTGAGTGTGCTGGATGAGTGAGGTCTTTCATGATACAGGTGGCTCTTTTCCTGCATCTAGAGGTGTAAATGTCTGTGATGGTGGGGAGACTGACTCCAACAGACTTCTGTGCAGCCTTCACCACTCTCTGCAGAGCTTTCCTCTCTTCAACTGTGCAGCCTCCATGCCACACGTTGATGCTGGAGCACAGGATGCTCTCCACTGCACACCTGTAGAAGGAGGTGAGAACTGGGCTGCTCAGACCAGCTCGTCTCAGCCGTCTGAGGAAGTAGAGTCTCTGATGACCTTTCTTGATCAGGCTGGTGGTGTTGTTGCTCCAGCTGAGGTTATCATTCATGTGTACACCCAAGTATTTGTAGCTGGAGACCACTTCCACTGCAGACCCACCTATTATCAGTGGGGCATGGGTGTGTTTGTTCCTTCTGAAGTCCACAATCATCTCCTTTGTCTTCTTCACATTCATGTGAAGATTATTCTCTTTGCACCAGCTCTCCAGGTGTTCCACCTCCTGTCTGTAGCTGGACTCATCATTGTTTGTGATGCATCCCACCACCGCTGTATCATCTGCAAACTTAACAATATGACAGCCTGGAAGTGTGGCTGTACAATCATATGTGAGCAGAGTGAACAGAAGGGGGCTCAGCACACATCCCTGAGGAGAGCCAGTGCTAAGGGTTATGGTGGAGGAGGAGAAGTTGTGGATCTTCACGGACTGTGGTCTGTCTGTTAAGAAGTCTAGTACCCAGTTACAAATAGAGGGGCTTAGTCCAAGTGTAGATAGTTTGTCTATCAGAGTTTGGGGGATCATGGTGTTGAAGGCAGATGTGAAGTCCACAAAGAGCAGACGCACGTATGAGTCTTTCTGATCCAGGTGGGTGAGAGCAGTGTGGACCACGGAAGAAATGGCGTCCTCTGTTGATCGGTTCTCACGGTATGCATATTGATGAGGGTCCTCGTTGATGTTGACGGTTGCCTTGATGTGGGACATGACCAGTTTCTCAAAACATTTAGCGACTATCGGGGTGAGGGCCACCGGTCTATAGTCATTCAGACCAGTCACTGTGGAGCTCTTTGGGACTGGGATGATGGTCGCGGTCTTCAGGCAGGTGGGAACTGACTCCAGTGCAAGTGAGGTGGTGAAGATGTCAGCCAGCACCTCACAGAGCTGGTCCGCACATTCCTTCAGAACTTTCCCTGGGATGTTGTCTGGTCCGGTTGCTTTATGAGGATTAATCTTTCTGAGACTGCCTCTCACTTCTGCTGCGGACACCCTGAGATGCTCTTCATCTGGTGATGAGGTGAGTCTGGTGCTAGCTGGTCTGTTTGGATCATCAAAACGTGCATAAAACTTATTGAGGGCATCAGGCAGAGATGGGTCCCTGGGGCATTGTTTGTTCTTGCCTTTGTAATCTGTTATGCATTTAATACCCTTCCACATGCTCCGTGGGTCTTGTGAGGTGAACTGTCCCTCGATCCTCTGTGCATACGTGGCCTTGGCCTTCTTAATGCCATCCTTCAGTTCATTCCTGCTCTTTCTCAGTTCCACTTTATCTCCTGGAACAATAAGATCTGATGGATTTGATTGTTTGAAGCGTTCTGTGAACAAACTGCAGCTGTTCATTTTGCTCTAAAGCAGATCCAGCCAGCACCTGGACTTCAATGAATCTTCATTTGTGCTGTTTGTTGACAACACGCAGAAGCTCCAGTGATGTTTCTGAATTGATGCCACGTGTTGACGTCGGCCCAGTCCGGCCGTGACGTTAAGGCCTGACAGGCCAAAGACTGGCGTGTCCTCTGATGCTTGCTGTAAACATTTATAGAGCCTGTCATTTTGTCTTTGTGTCGAGCGCCCCGTGTCAGACGAGGAATAACAAAAGGCTGTGAGTGACGGCTGCTTTGTCATGAGGCGCGGGAGTCGTGGGGTTTAAGGGGATAAGCTGAGGCGGAGGGATGGTGTGCACTTGTGTGTGGTGGCTCAGAACCTTGGCTGGAATTTCATTCTTCATCCCAACCCTGCGCGTGTCTGCCTTCATCTCATCAGCAGCCAGTCCCTCCCGATTCAGCCATCACTTTCATGGTCATGATGAGATTACATTATCACATGCATTTAACATGAAGCTGACGTGAGTCCATGCAACATGGCTGACAGAGCTGGAATAGAGTGGAACACACTGCCAGTTTCCATCAGGAACTGTGGCACCTACTCCAGCTTTAAAAATTCTCTGAAACTTTGGCTGAAAACTAATCAGAAGTGCACTCATGTGTAGATTACTTTGTCTATTCTTATGGCATCATATTTTTATTGTAATTTTATGTTGTGTTATGTGCTATATAGGTGATGTTTGTATTTTTCTCCGCTCTTTTGTTTTATGGGACGTTTCTTATTCTTACCTGCCTTAGGACAACGGATGCAAATTAGCTATTGTGCTAACTCCTGCATATTTACATTGATGCTAACTGCTGTTATGTTGATTAATATGCATTGTCCTAACTTAAATAAATAAATAAATGAAATGAAATGAATCTAAAAAGGAACTGGATGTTAATGAACTTGTTAACTAATACGTTAGGGACAAGGTGGATGTCTTACTTAAACAACAGTCATCTTTTTAAAATAATAAAATGAGTTAGATAATAAAATTAGAACTCCTTGAAGAAACATAGAATGCCTGCTGCCTTCAAAGTAAAAGTTTTAAAAGTCCTGCATGGTTTGTGCAGCGGACACCTTGAATGGTTTTCACCCCCAGAAGTCGTATTTTCCGCCTGATAACTCGCACCCCTCTATAAGTTGCTTTGTCCAATTATTGGCAATAAATTGGAAAAATCCATAAACGTGTCGCACCTTTATTTAAGTCGCATCTATTATGCGTCACCGCTACGCGACGCGTCTGCGCGTCATTTGCCCTGCTGGAAATGGCGGCCACAGAAGCGTGCACGGAAGGACTTTTAACAAGATTAACACGGTAAAACAATTATTTGTCTGCTGAAAATTATAGCAAAGATGTGTCTTAGCTTAACCGTTCCTTAATAAATTCACGTAATGGTCAAATCTGCTGGATTTAAATTGTTTCGCTTTGACGTCTTCCAAACGGTCACGCGCGCTGCGAAAATAAATTATAAATAAATCTAATTTTAGCTCAAACATCTCCTACAGCTAATAGTTTGTAAATGACCACCAAGTAATTACTTTCTGTACGTTTATAGAAAATCTGCCGTGTGTTTTTTGACTTATCTTGCTAACAAACACTGCGCTAACAGTAGTTACCTCCAGAGCAGGAGGCCGGGCAGCGACAGAGTCGGTCCGACAAGAAGAGGCTGCCGTCGGACACATGAGGTGGGAACGGTCGGTGTACCATAGCGGCCGAAAGTGGTACTGCACCATTTTTTGCCAAAATGAAAAACGGTCATATCTGAGCCAAAAATTGGTCTAAAAATATGGGAAAAATCCATAAACAATTCTCACCTCTCTATAAGTCGCAGGGCATGCAAATTAGGCAAAAAGGTGTGTCTTATAGACCGGAAAATACGGTAATCATTTCTGTGGTTCATGAGATTTTACCAACACACACAAATACCGGTAATTACACGAGTGCCTCCCGTGCTTCACCAGTTCTTCAAAAAGACTCTTTTTGTGTCAGCGCTCCTAAACGAGTGGGTTTAGCACGACTGAATGTGACTTTTTGGGACGTCGTGTATATTCAGCCGCACATCCTCGGAGAGGCCGATCACACAGACAGAAACACAGTCCATCACCCCCAGCAGCAGCCCTCCCCGGGTCAGGCTGGGAGATTTATGGGGAAAAGTGTTAAGGGGGGTGTCATGTATGCAGCCATTTGCCTAAGATCCTCTTTGTGTTCACCTAAAACTTGGTGTCTGTCCCTGAAGTGAGATGAGCAGCATTAGGTCGTGACCTCTGACGTGTTTATTATTGATGTTTGTTTGTTTGTTTGTTTGTGCCTGTAGCAACAGTACAAGATCTCATAACCATCAGAAAGTAATCACTGCATGTTTGTCTAGTTCAGGGGTCTGCAACCTGCGTCTCTTTGGTTCCTCTTTCAAGCTTTGACTAAAACTAACATAAAACTGAAGTTTATTGGTTGTTATACAAACAAACAAACAAATACTAGTTTTAGCTGTTTGCATGTCATTTCTTTGGCAAGTACTCACTTTAACTTTTTGCTTTATTTCTATGCTTAATTATTTTTTTCCACAATAAAAAAAAATACATAGGTCTGCATAGCTTGTAGTTTGTTTTGCTTTTTAATTTAAAGGGGACCACATATTCAAAATTCACTTTTTAATGGTTTTTTTACTCAACTTTGGGTATTTACTTCATAAAAAAAACAGTCCTAAGGCCAAAAAAATGCACCCAGTGGTTTATTTACTCTAAGTAGATTTATTTATCTTTGATAAATACACTTCGTTTCCCACTTCCTGCGGTTTGTGACGTCACAAACCGCAGCCAACCACCTCAAACCTGAGTCCAGCCCCTCACCTAGCAACCCCTGGTGATGCTCCACCCACTTCAGTATTAAACACATGACTGTTGTTTTTCATGATTTCATCTCATCTTTTGTTTATATGTTCTTAATTTCATGTGTACAGCACTTTGTTGCAGCTGTGGTTTTTTTAAATGGCTTTATAAATAAAGTATAATTGTTATTTTTATGTTTTAGTTCAATTTTTAGTGTATTTGCGATCGCTCCCAACGCGCAGCCGGCAAAAATTAAACGAGCGGACCCCCGGCGTAGGGACCGGTTGCGACGGGACCCTCTTCTGGCGCGATGGAGCGGAGCTTCAACTGTACAGCCTCATTTCAGCCTCGCAGCAGCCTCGCAGCAGCGAGGACCTTCTCCTTACGGATTAATTTACGGGAGACACTTGGTGAACTTTGTGTTGTCTTGACTGGAACAGCGATAACTCCCAAAATCTCCGCGTGCAACGAGCGGAGCTGGCGAACACCGGAAGAGGAACAAGCTAACATTAGCTTCGGATTCGGCAGGTCTCATGCTAAAAGGAGCAGCTCATGGCGGCGCGCTCAGACGGGTTTCGGTAAGTTATCTTAAGCTAGCACTAACAGTAAGTCAAATGAGTAATAAAAAAAGAGCTAATTTTAAAACAACAACACATTACAGATACTGGCTGTTACAGAGGGCGTAAACAGATCGTTGAAGGGCGTGGACTTCAAGAAACCGGTCGTTCAAAACGAAAGTTAAAAATGGCAGAATTAAAAAGGGTATAATTAATTATCTAAGAATTATTTTGTGTATTAAAATGAATTAATATTGTCAAGATAGCACACAGACATAACATAAAAATTTTAAATACCTATATGTGGTCTCCTTTAAAAACGTTCTCCACCTCTTTACAAGTATCTGGTATTTTCTTTTGTCTTAAATTGTAATAGTATCAATAAATATAAAAAAGTATTACCGGTAGATATTTTTTGCTTTATAAGGTCACCCCTACTGGCCACAAAAGTCTCCTCTAACAAACTTAAAGTGGCCCATGGGCCACCAGTTGATAACAGTTGTAGCAGCTCTGGACACATTGAATTTAGTGCATGAAAGGGTAAAAATGGCTCTTTTGATCATAAAGGTTGCAGACCCCTGTTCTAGCTGTTCAGTTTCTGGAGTTGTGTCCATCGAGCCAACACAAAATTATCCCAGATCCGTCAGTTGTGCAGATGTTAAAGTAAACGTTGGTGTGGTAGTAGCTGAGAGTCGTCCTCAGCACATTCTCTGAGCTCCAGCTGATCTCCTGCATGGGCTCGTGCTTCATTTACAGCTTCAGCTTCTCAGCATGAGCAGATTTAGTTGTTAAACTCTGGCGCGTGCGGGAGTGGACACGCACCTTTAAAGATTTTTAATCAAAATGTTTTAGTTTGATGTTTCAAGTGCGGCGCGGGGTGCGTCTGCTACGTGTTTGTATCTTTGGCCGGAGGTTTGAAAACTAACAACAGAAAATTTCCGCTCTTGTTGTGACGCTGTCTCAGCACGTTGTGGTTTCCACAGCTGGTTTGGTCCCAGTACACGAGCTGGAGGCAGATGTTCTTCAGAGGCAGATGTTCTTCAGAGGCTTCTCTTTTTTAAAATGTTGCTCCGTTGTCTTGGTTTGCTCAGAAATCCCACGTCTGTTACCAAAGCGGTGAGTTGTTGCTTTTGATGCAGGTGAGGGAGAGCGAGCGCGCTCGTCTGGAACACCAGGTGTGCCTGAAGGAGCAGATCACGTTTTCAAGATGTCCTCTCCCTCTGTTCTGGTCCTGATGGAAAAGCTCCCAGGCAAATTCAAAAGTAAAAAGTCCCTTTGAAACTTTTAGTTTTTATTTATTTTATTTTAATTATTTTAAAACTTCCGGCACTCGGCGAAGCAGGTCGCATCTCTTTTTGCTCCTCTCTCCCCCTTAAGTTTTCCTCCTCCCTGCTTGCATTTTGTCTCGTCTTTAACTCTTCAGCGCTCACTCGAACCAATTTGGAATGGATTTATTTACGTGGGCTGTTTCCTCTATTGATAACATTTTTTCAACGAAGCACACCGGACCAGGAGAAGCGGCTTGCCCCTTCGACACGCATGCGGTGGGATACACTATGGACTCGTGGCCAATGTGTCTGACCGTTCTCTCTGTCAAAGACGTTGAAGTTTTGTGGATTATTGGAATATTGGTGGCAGTTGCTCTGCTTTTTGGGATCGGCGGATGTTTTCTGCTACTGGAAGCTGAGGGAGGCGGCCGCGGCGATCAACGCGCTGGCGAGACTCCCTGCTCAACCAGATTCTCTGATCCGGGCTATGACCTCAACAAGCCAGCTGTTGTACGAGCTGAACCGCACGGTGGGAGCAGCGGCGGACAGCCGCGGATCTGCGGTGCGCTTTGGGACTCGTTTACAGCCCCACCAGGGCACAGACGAGGATTTGTAGCTCGGAACCTCACATGATTCGGATTTGGACCTGAACAGCACCTGGACTTCAAGGCTGCAGTCAAAAGTACACTGTAGCCTGGCCTGAAAATAAATAAGCGACTAATCTAATCTGGACTGTGAGCAACCTTGGAAAAAGAAGGCTGTCTGCAATCTTCTCCTGGAGTGAAAGCTGTTGAGAACTCGCTGCCCCCCCCCCCCAGAGGTCTCCGTGTGCTTTCAGAATGGAGCCGAGCTGAATGCCATCTACAGACTGTGCTTATCTGAAATGATTTTCACGGACAATCTCCCTGCTTGCCATGAAATGCAACATGTCTTGTCTTATTCGTGCTAAAGCTGGTAGAGTTTTTTAGACTTTATCATGGAGTGTCCTAAGACAAATTGTGATAGATTCTTTTTTGAATACCACTGATTACCCGACTGTATGTTCCTTTTTCATATCTGATTGTTGGTGGTGCAGTTTTATACTGCTGCGGCTTCCGTGCGTACGTCCCTCTTCGGATGGTGCGCGCGCCAATTGCAAAACTTTGTACCTTGGTGCAAATATGCCAATAAAGATATATTCTATTCTATTCTATTTATTTTATTTATAAAATGTGTTCATAAAAAAAAAACAATACAAAACAAACAATGGTAGAAGAAAGAATAAAAAATCTTATTATATCCGCCCCTTTTTTCAAACAATAAGTTCAAACAATAATAATGTTCCAGTAACAGAACAAAATGAATAACTCTTTCTGATTTTCTAACTAATACAATACACATTACGCTTCTTCATATATTTTTTTAACATTTAGTTTTGATCATTTTCTTAAATGTAAACATTGACTTGGCATTTTTAACTACATTCTCCAAGCCATTCCATAATCTAATTCCCTGGATTGAGGTAGAACGTCCCTTCAAACTAGTTCTGAATTGTGGTTTTACAAACATCTCTGTCCCTTAAGATTATAACAACTTTGTCTTTTAACAAAATGCATTTGGATATTTAAAGGTAATGCATTATTTTGAGCCCTATACATAACTGATAAAATATTATAGTCTACCAAATCATGGAACTTCAATAACTTCAGTTGATAAAATAATGTACTTGATGGATGACGGTAATGTTTTCTAGTGATAATTCTTACAGCTCTTTTCTGTATTTTAATAACAACAAGGACAAACTCAGCTTTGTTTGATGGTGGAGGAGCTCCGGTCCCTCGCAGTGATCCAACCTGTGTTACAGTATTGTGGCTACAAATCAAGCAGATGATGAGTAACAGAGAACATAAGTCATCACGATGAAGCCTGACCCCCCCTCCCTGAACCTATCAGGTAACTGGGCCGTCCTCGTCACTGGTTGGACTGGTCAGGGGTTAATGTGTTGGGCGCCAGGAGAACAAGATGGCGGTGTCCGTCTGGGAGACGTCCATGTCTCTTTACGATCGTGTCCCCGCAGCAGAACATGAACAATTTAAAAATGATTTGGAGAAAAACCAAGAGATGAAAATCAAAGGATTTCTGATCAATGTTCATGTTTCATGGTTCGTTTCTAATTAATCACTAATGTCTGAGTATTTTAATCCTCGTGAAAATATTTATTTAATTTAGGGGTTTGAACATGGCTTTTTTTTTGGTTCTTAATACGTTTAGAAATAATGTAATAATATTCAAATAAAAAGAGCTAATGAATCCGTCTTCTGCAGGTAACTTGTGTTTGATCAGTTAAGACGATTTTTATGAGCTTTAAACAATGTCCCATAATGTAAATAACACAAAGCTGTGAAAACTCCTTTCATCCCAGAGTTTCAGATTGATTGATCCCAAAGGTTACCGGTTGTAGTTCAGATGTGGCGCAAACATAAATTATGTGACAAAACTTGAATCATTAAATATGGATGGACACAGTTTTACAGAATTATCTTTAAAAACTCTTGGTTTTAGTTCATAAATGCTCTGACTGACTGTTCTCCGGTGTTTTCTGGCAGAAATGGAGCCGTGGATGTTCAGGTTCAAAGCAAAGGGCACGGTGGATTACTCACAGCTGACCTTTGACCCCGGCCAGAACGAACTGATTGTCGGTGCCAGGTAACCCAAAACCAGCTTTGGTTTTTAATTCTCATTTCTTTCAGGATTCTGTCGTTTTTTTTTTTTCTTCTTTTCATGATGTTTTTTCTTCTATCGTTCTTTTTACTGTTTGTTGCTGATGCACGAGGAACCATCAGTTTCTCTGAAGATGTTTCAGAGGACAAAGAAAAATGGTGCTGAGAGCAGAGTCCATTGTCTTTTTGAAGCCCAGCCAAGCGCCTCGCTGTGTGTCTGTGTATGTGTGTGTGTGTGTGTGTGTGTGTGTGTGTGTGTGTGTGT
>JBBPBX010003719.1:40419-56574 GCA_038048925.1 Garcialebias charrua
TGTGTGTGTGTGTGTGTGTGTGTGTCTGTGTGTGTGTGAACACAGTGTATAGTTTGTGTTCTGATGTTAAGTAAAATTATGGAGCCGTCTTCATTTTGTGGAAAACATTATGTCTCTCACAATGCACAGTATTTCATCTGGTGGTAAAATGTACTTAAAGTGTCAAACTTTTAGTAGTGGGGTTCCATGGAAAGGTTAAAAACAATATCTTACCTGTTGTAGATAGCTCTTTGAACAGCCTCAGATTTAAGAAAAATAGTTAATTTTTGACTTGATTAATGAGATCATGGCTAACACAAAGACAAGATTGCTGCAATATTTAAATAAGTCCAATCTAAAAAACATATAAAAGCAGTTTATTAGAGGTAAAATTATATTCGCACTGTGTCAGTTCACTACAGTTCTTTCCACTCCCAGCATTAATAGAAAATAAAAAGAGGAAAATGATATATAAATAAATATCTAAACTGTGTTCATAAAAAACAGTTACATCGTTCGTCTTTGAGCACCGATTTATGCAAGAATGGTGCGTGAAGCTGCTGGACGCAGTTTACTGCTTCTAGGTGTCAGTGGAGAGAGGAGCAGTCCCAACATGATGTACAAGAGGCAGCAGAAAAACCATCTGGTGTGGGAGCACAAAAACAAGGAGGAGGGAAAAACGAGCGTAGGCAGTTTTTTTAAACACGTGCCAGAAGTCAGACAGAAAAAACTCGTCAGGAAAACTGTAAATGGACAAACGTAAGGTCTGACAAGTGAGGAAATATGAAGTTAAACTCAGAAAATAAAGATGAAGCCCTAACATGTACTGGAGGAGTGAATATTGTAAGAGGAGGTGAAGAGACGACACAGGAGACAGGCTGCAGAACTTCACCTTTTAATCAACTCTTACTAAACTGGCGGGAACCCGCCCAACACTGCTTTATATACCCACATAACATCCGGTCCTCTGGACCTTTCACAATAAAAGCATCCTGTAATACATTCGGTCCACTGGGTGTGAGTAGAGCCCCCTAGTGGTCCACCACACACGCCCCCCCAGAACACCCAGTAAGGTCCATCACTAGTCCCGCATTTTAGGTTTGATCAAACGACCAGAACGGCTGAACCTGGGCCCTGCAGAACCAGTCTGATGAAGTGGAGGGCTACGAGGAGGGTCTGCAGAAGATTCGGGCTCCAATGGACGTTGAGAGTTTCCGGAAGAAGGACCGCCGTCCGTTAATAATGTGGATGGAGGTCTGCCTCTGCGAGGAGCTTGGGCCGTAACAACCTGATCATCTGACATAACATGAGCTGGTTTAAGCCTATCAATACAGACAGTCTCAGTACGACCCCCTAAATCCAAAATGAAATGTTTCGGACCTGGTTGAAGAACTCGAAACGGTCCATCATACAAAGGCTGTAGTGGTGTCCTGTGTGCATTGTGTTTGACAAAAACAAATTTAGAGGACTCCAGACTCTTAGGGACAAATGACTGCGGTAAACAATGGTGTACCGGACCGGGGACACGAAAAGGGGCCTCCTGAGGTGAAAGATGGAGCAACGGTGGAGCGAACTGTGGTGAGGGTACCTCAGGTAAAAACTCACCGGGGACGCGCACAGGCTGACCGTAAACCATTTCAGCCGGGGAAGAGCTCAGGTCTTCTTTGGTTGCGGTACGCAACCCCAACAAAACCCAGGGAAGGCGGTCAATCCAGTTGTCACCGGTCAATGCAGCACGAAGTGCAGCTTTCAATGACCTGTGAAACCGTTCACACAAACCATTAGCTTGGGGGTTGTAAGCGGTGGTCCTGTGAACGTTAGTCCCCAGACCCTTGGCCATGGTAGACCAAAGCTCCGAAACAAACTGCGGGCCCCTGTCCGATGTAATGTCTGAAGGGGGGCCGAAACGTGCAACCCAGGTAGACAAAAAGGCCCGGGCCACCACTGCAGATGTTGTGGACGTCAGAGGAACCACCTCTGGCCACCTGGTGGTCCGGTCTATCATAGTCAGCAGATGAGTAAAACCCTGTGATGGAGGCAGAGGGCCTACTAGGTCTACGTGCACATGATCAAACCGCCGACTTGGGATGGGGAAAGGTTCCAACGGTGCTTTGGTGTGCCTGTTGACCTTAGCACGCTGGCATGGAACACACGCTGCTGCCCACTCCTTAACTGCTTTACGCAGACCGGGCCAAACAAACTTTGAGCTGACCAGTTTCACAGAGGCTCTAACACCTGGGTGAGAAAGGGAATGTAAGGAGTCAAAAACGCGGCGTCGCCATGAAACTGGAACCAGGGGGCGGGGCCTGCCCGTAGATACGTCACAGAGCAGGAGAGGACCTCCGTCATTCACCCGCCTTTCCTCCAACTCGAGGCCTGTGGGGCCGGACTGGAGCTCGAGTATTTCTGCGTCGCTACGTTGGTCCGCAGCCATAGCAGAAAAATCGATGCCAACGTACACGGGAGCGATCAGCACCCGGGAGAGACAGTCGGCCACCACGTTGGATTTTCCAGCCACATGCTGAATGTCTGTAGTAAATTCAGACACCGCTGCGAGGTGGCGTTGCTGGCGAGCAGACCAGGGGTCAGAAATTTTTGACATAGCAAACACCAGGGGTTTGTGGTCAACGTATGCAGTGAACTGGCGGCCTTCCAGGAAAAACCTGAAATGGCGTGTAGCCAGGTAAAGCGCCAGCAACTCTCTGTCAAAAACACTGTATTTCAGCTCATTGTCCCGCAGCGTACGGCTGAAAAATGCAAGCGGCTGCCAAACCCCGGAAACCTGCTGTTCTAACACAGCCCCCACCGCAACATCAGATGCGTCGGTTGTTAAAGCTATTTGCGCCGCTGGGGATGGATGGGCCAAAAGGGCAGCAGTGGCCAGTGCAGCTTTAGCATCACCAAATGCCTGTAGGCGTTCTGGTGTCCAGTCAACACTGTCGTTGGGCTTTTTCTTTTTCAGCGCTCCATAGAGCGGACGCAGCAGTTGTGCTGCCCTGGGGAGGAAACGGTTATAGAAGTTAACCATTCCCAAAAACTCTTGTAGCGCTTTAACAGACTGGGGCTGTGGGAAATCTGACACCGCCTGCACTTTGTTTGGTAACGGGACGGCGCCACTTGCGGAAATGCGGTGGCCCAAAAAGTCAATGACTGGCAGCCCAAATTGGCATTTCGCATTGTTTACAATCAGGCCATGTGCTGCCAGGCGCTGAAAAACTTCACGGAGGTGGGACAGGTGCTGCTCAGCCGAGCTGCTAGCCACCAGGATGTCGTCCAAGTACACAAATACGAAGGACAGACCCCTTAGGACTGAATCCATCAACCGCTGAAATGTTTGTGCTGCCTCTGAGAGTGTGTAGCGCCGCAGAAGAAGCTTCTTGAGGGCGTCGTATTTTCCGTGTGCAGGAGGGTTTTGTAGCAGGCTCATTACCCGCTGGGTTGTCAGCGGATCCAGCGAAGCAACCACATGGTGGTATTTGGTGTCGTCAACAGAAATCCCGCGAAGAGCAAACTGTGATTCGATGTGGGCGAACCACGACTCAGGCGCGTGCAGCCAGAAGTCCGGGATTTTAACGGCCACCGAAAAAGCGTGCGGGGCCGCCTGTGTAGGTTCCACAGCAGTAGACAGCTGAAGAGAGCTGGCTGAAGCGTCAGATGTCGACATGTTCAGTTCACGAGGGTCACCAGTGTAAGAGGAGGTGAAGAGACGACACAGGAGACAGGCTGCAGAACTTCACCTTTTAATCAACTCTTACTAAACTGGCGGGAACCCGCCCAACACTGCTTTATATACCCACATAACATCCGGTCCTCTGGACCTTTCACAATAAAAGCATCCTGTAATACATTCGGTCCACTGGGTGTGAGTAGAGCCCCCTAGTGGTCCACCACAATATCTCTCGCAGCCTTTCATGCAGAGTTTTAGACTAAGATCGTTATTTTGAGAAATGACAGTTTTTTTTTATTTTAACCTTGAAAATAATCATGTGCGAGCACTCAGACAACGCTTTGGGACTGACTGTCAGCTACTACCACGCCTAGTTTAAGCTCATTGTCTGTAAAACTGACAGAGCTATGATCGTGTTTGTGTTTGCTGAAATCACTGTCGTCGTGGCCATCTTGAATCAGGTTCACTCCAAACGTTAAACAGTTGTCGATGTCAATCAAATCTCTAAATTTCATTAAAATTATCTGAGTGCTTCATGAAATATTTTGCAACATTACAGTTAGATATAGGCAAATACAGGTATTCCCCGACTTACGAACGAGTTCCGTTCCTGCGTCCGTTCGTAACACGAAAATCGCCGTAAGTCGGAAGTACACACGAGCCGCCACTTATACACATACATGTATGGTACAAATGAGTTACCAAGTCACCAAGCACTTCGCCTATCCTAACACAGCTACATAATTATCAAAAAACACATACAGTCCAGGGCTAAAAAATAAAAAGTTAATTTCTTACTTTGAGCTGGTCAAGCCTGTCTCCGTCTTTTAGCATGTTAGCTCTTGCACGTCCGAGCTCCGCAGCTTCGTGCTGCTTCACATGGTCCAAACTGTTTACAGGAAGGACTGTTAGCATGTTAACTCCATACATTTGGAGCCATCATGAAAGGAAAAAGAGTGAATAACTTACTGGAGCCGTTTCTCCGCGGTGTCCATCCAAAAAGGCTGCGCCACGTTAGCTGATGTTAGCCCCGCCAATAGCTGCGCTCGTTAACATGTTAGCTTGTTGCTCCTCCGGTGCAGCTCGCTGTCTGCTGCTTCACGCGGTCCACAGAGTCGTTTTCCTTCGTCCATCCGTCCCTCCGCAAAACCGCCGTTCAGCTCCCAGCTCTGATCGGACACGGTCCGTCCGAAGCTGGCTGTGAGACCGGAGCTCACCGAAGCTAACCGAAGCTAACCGCAAAATGGCGGACACGGCGGCAGTGCCGAAAACTGACGGAAACGGTCGGAAACTACCGGAAACTGCGCAAATATGCTTAAAAAAATAAAATACAATAATAATTATACTTTATTTATAAAGCTATTTAAAACAACCACAGCTGCAACAAAGTGCTGTACACATAAAATCAAGAACATTTAAACACATTAAAAAGAAAAAAGTTTTTTAAAATTTTATATTTTTATTAATATGATGCGCTCGTAAAGTCGGATTGCCGTAGGTCGAGGACCACCTGTACATTAGAGCTGTTTTACTTTTGGCAGCATGCAAAAGGAATAAAATAGACTATAATTGGTTCTGTCAACCATAGGTGTTGCATCAATCATATGTAAAGGGGACGTGTCCCCCTCACATCTGAAAAGTATTCATTTGGACCCCCCCACACACACACACACACACATTTACCATTAAATATTA
Source organism: Garcialebias charrua (assembly GCA_038048925.1). Taxonomy (NCBI): domain Eukaryota; kingdom Metazoa; phylum Chordata; class Actinopteri; order Cyprinodontiformes; family Rivulidae; genus Garcialebias; species Garcialebias charrua. The sequence continues at coordinate 45,761 of JBBPBX010003719.1, forward strand.
GTTCGCCCAGCACTGTTTTTGTTTCTTCATAAATGAATCCATTCCACTTGATTAATGGAAGAATACTCCAACCACTAAAGATCCACTCCAGGTTTTCCTGGTTACCTAACAACTCACCACAGTGCATGCTGTCGACCAGGGAGAGGGCGGGCACCGGATGAGACGGCGTGCCCCAGAGACCATCTCAGCACCAACATCATCTGTCAGGGGAGAATCAGATTTGTTTGGCGTTTCGTCAGACTGACGAAGCCTTCTGGATGGAGGGCGAAACGTCTCAACCACAAAAACAAGAAACTGTCCTGATGACCTGACTGAACATTGTCGGTCTGCATGCAGAGGTTACCTGAGGTCACTTGTCTTGGCCGGACTCTCATCTCTTTGCTCTTTTATTTTGTGGACGGGGTGGGGAAGGAGGGGCAGACAGCTCTATGTTGCATGCTAGCTTAGCGCCACATTAGTACCAGCAGTTGTTGTCTGGGGTGGGGTGTGTTGGGATGCGTAAGAGAAGTGAAGCACTACATCAGGGGTGTCAAAGTCAAATACACCGAGGGCCAAAAAAACAAATTTGCTACAAGCCAAGGGCCGGACTGGTTCAATGTTTATTATAAGGAGGTGATAGAAGTTTTTTTTCTTCTTTCTGCACTCTTTTCATTCAATGTTTTTTTTTATGAATTTGTTTTATTTTGTCTCTTTTAAATGAATGAATAAATGAATTAAATTAAATATTAAATAAAGCCTCAATAAAGACTTATGATCAATAACTCATGTGAATAATGCAGAATACCATCCTGATTTATGCTCAATAATCCAGGTGAATAACACAGAATAACATCCTGATTTATGCTCAATAATCCAAGTGAATAACAGAATAACACTCTGATGCATGCTCAATAATCCAGGTACAGGTAAATAACACAGAATAACATCCTGAATTATACTCAATAATCCAGGTGAATAACAGAAAAACACCCTGATGCATGCTCAATAATCCAGGTAAATAACACAGAATAACATCCTGATTTATGCTCAATAATCCAGGTGAATAACAGAATAACACCCTGATGCATGCTCAATAATCCAGGTAAATAACACAGAATAACATCCTGAATTATGCTCAATAATCCAGGTGAATAACAGAAAAACACCCTGATGCATGCTCAATAATCCAGGTAAATAACACAGAATAACATCCTGATTTATGCTCAATAATCCAGGTGAATAACAGAATAACATCCTGATTTATGCTCAATAATCCAGGTAAATAACAGAATAACATCCTGATGCATGATCAATAATCCAGGTAAATAACACAGAATAACATCCTGAATTATGCTCAATAATCCAGGTGAATAACAGAATAACATCCTGATTTATGCTCAATAATCCAGGTAAATAACAGAATAACATCCTGATGCATGATCAATAATCCAGGTAAATAACACAGAATAACATCCTGATTTATGCTCAATAATCCAGGTAAATAACAGAATAACATCCTGATGCATGCTCAATAATCCAGGTAAATAACACAGAATAACATCCTGATTTATGATCAATAATCCAGGTGAATAATGCAGAATAATAAACGCTTCTTTCATAACTTCTCCATCACTGAAAGACTTCTTATGTTGAGCCAGGATGCAGCTAACACGGTAGGAGGCGATCGTAGCAACCTTACCTTTTGTGCTGGGCTGAGTGAAGATCGATTGCTGTGCTGCAAGCTTGTGTTTTAGCTCCCGCATGTTCTGAGTCCATAAACAACTTTTAGGAGGGAAATCTGTCTCAAACAGTTTGTGCATCGTCTTGAAATGCCGCTCCAAGTTACACTTTTTGGGCAAGGCAACGCTCGAATTACAGATGAGGCAAATAGACTTCGAATTAGAATAAACAAAAAAATACTCCTCCTCCCACTCTGTGTGAAAATAATAAGTTTTCGTTTGCTTGTTTGCTAGTTCTGCAGCATCCATGTTTACTTCGCACCGATAGCTCCACTGCTGTCTTAAAGTCTCGTCAGTCACTGCACCCAAAACTCGCGAGACTATGTCTGTGAGAAAACAAGATGGGGAGGGCTGAGGAAAGTGTTGCTGCGCATTGGAATATCGTCAATTCTCCCACCCCCCACCTCCACCACTTCTGCCGGAGTTAGAATGAAGCTGAGCACCTCCACCACTTCAGCCGGAGTTAGAATGCAGCTTAGCAGCGGACATTTCACCTTGTTAACAGCTGAGAGCCGGCTGCCGGTGTTCTGTGGCTTGCGGGCCGGCTCTAATAGTTATTAAATATCATCCAGGGGGCCATAAATAATTGTTTTGCGGGCCGGATCTGGCCCGCGGGCCGCCACCTTGTAATATGTGACTTAAACCATGACTGGATGAAGACTGGAGGTCATTTATGAGAAATTTGTAGAAGTTAAAAAAGATGCTTCACGTCCAGTTTAAAGAGAATATTTCAAGCTAAAATATAACCAGTCTGTCAAAGGTTGGCTGTGCGCACTCTGCATTTTGGAAGGATTTGAGGAAAAACACGAGTTCTACAGCAGGAAGAGGCACACTGGGGGACAGAAGAAAAAAATCAGTATGGTTTGATGTATAATTTGTATATGTCGTGTATTTTTATATATGTACAAGCACCCTGCAGATGTTGGACACTGTCTATCATGGTGCACTAAGATCCATAACTGGCTGTGATTATCGTACCCACCACTGCACCCTGTATTCACTGGTTATTAACTGGACATCATTAATTTCACGCAGACTCTTCCACTGGTACATTTTCATCTTTAAATCACTTCTTGGTCTGCTGCCTTCATACATCACTTCCTACATGTTTGCGTGAGTGCAGCTACAGCGTGCGCTCTCAGGACATTATTACATGCAGTGTTCCTTTAGTGCAGACTGAACTAGGCAAAAGGGCCTTCTCCTACTCTGCTCTTGTTTCCTGGAAATCTTGCAAAAAGATCTGAAGCTCGTCTCAACCTCTCTAAGTGGCTTCAAACATCTGCTAAGTTCATGGCAATAAACAATGCAGACATGTTCCTGTTTTTAGTTTTCTACACCGCTTTACATTGTAGCAGTTTTTGTTTCCATTTTTTAATATAATTTTTTTTTTCATTTTTCCCAATTTATATGCTTTCTTTTATGACTGTCTACTGTTGTCATCATTCTTTGTTAAAAACATGTCTCTCTTGTAAATGTCATTGCAGCTCCATGAGACTACAGGAAGCCCTCGAGTTACGTCAGGGATTGGGACCTACGGGTGTGACTTAGGTCGATGTTGTCGTACCTCGCGGACCAAAAACACGTGCCTGTCGTAGGTCCGCGTTTCTGACATAGGTCGCGGCTATACCGCTAACGGAGCGCCGCACACATATTTAATGGCATGAGACTGAACAAGCAGACATACTAGGCCATAAACATGCACAGAACTGTACAGTAAATGAATACAGTACTGTACTGTACAATAAATAAAAAATATAATGTCTTACTTTGAGCTGGTCAAAGCCTGCCTTCGTCTTTTAGCATCAGCTCGCACCCGTCCGAGCTCCCCCAGCTTCCTTACGCTCCACACGCACACACGTGGTCAAAACTGTTTAAAAGAATGACTGTTAGCTTCTTAACTTCATACATTTGGAGCCAGAAAAAAAAAAACTTACTGAAAGCCGTTTCTCCGCGATAATCCTCCATCCAAAACAAGCTCGGCGTTAGCTACGGTTAGGCCCCGCCATTAGCAGCAATGGTTAGCATGTCAGTTCATTCAAAAAGGCTGTCGGCTTTGTATCTCCGCGTTAGCTCGGTGTCCCCCGACTGCCAGGCGGACATTTGCGGCGAGCTCCCGGCCGCAGATGGCCCCTCCGCGGCATGTCGGCTCGGTGTCTTCGCCTGTGTTAGCTGCTCTGTTAGCTGCTGTCGTTAGCATGTCGGGCGGCGTTGTGGGAGCGATCGCGGGGCGATCCGCGGCTGCTCCTCCGGGCCTGAGACGTCCACAGAGTTGACCGAGTGTTTCCAGCAAATTTATCCGTATGAGGCAACCCTGATCGGACACACAGTCCTCTAGAGCCAGCTGACAGGAGCATCTATGGCGGAGCTCCATTGACCGCAATTGTAAAATGGCGACCGGAAACGACCGGAAGTTGCGTAAATACGATAAAATTGTAATAAAAACGTAATATTAATAATTATACTTTATTTATAAAGCCATTTAAAACAACCACAGCTGCAACAAAGTGCTATACACATGAAATTAATAACATTTAAACACACAAAAAAAAATAATAATATATATATATTTTTTAATCATATTTTTATTAAATATGATAAAATCGTAAGTCTGAGTTGCCGTAGGTCGCGGGTGACGTAGGTCGAGGGTTTGCTGTAACCTGTATACATAAAGGTTGAATGTACATGTACCAAAAAGGTTGTGGGGTGTACCGGGTATTAAGAGTTTGTTTGCAAAGTTTTGAACTTTCATTACCAGTACATACACAGACATTTTACAACTTAGTTTCTGTGACATCCAAAAAAAATAATAAAAAATATCAAAAAAAAAACAAAAAAACCTGAAACTGCATTTGTGTAAAACCCATAAAAGAAATCAAAACGCCGGTTCATATACTGTATGTAAATTTCAACTTTCGGTAACCCGTTTAACAGTGGTGGGCCTCCGACCGCTAGGTAGCGCTAATGCGCTAATCCGCTTATAGCGTAGCTAAATAATCTGTTAGCTTTAAAGCGGATTGACTAAGTTTTATAATTCATAAGCGGATTTGTGCTATTTTTATTTAAAATGCAGTACCGCTAATAACTAATTATCTATCAGTAAAAACGAAATAACGTATTTACGAGCAGCGCCGGATGTGGTCCGTGACAAAAAAGCGTCCCCCTCAGTCTCTTGGTGTGTGCTCTCTCTATAGCAGTTAGCAGCCAGTGTGTTACTCTGCAGCCTTATTGCTTGTTTTCGAAGAGTCAGACGAAGACTTTTTAACATGGAGGGTGAACTTGTGGATGTTTCTCAGGGCCTACGCGACGCGTCTGGATTTAAAAATAGAAGTTCGCCACATTAGCACTCTTCAAAATGGCGTCCGCGACGGCCAAAGAAGCCAGGATTTTACAACAAAACACGGTAAAACAATTATTTCTTTGCTGAGAAAAAATATATTTCATAGCTGACGTTATAGCACAAGTTTTTCTGAGCTTGAGAGTTTCACGAAATGGTCAAATCTGCTGGATTTAAAAAAAGTAGTTCACCATTAGGACTCTTCAAAATGGCGTCCGCGACGGCCACAGAAATTAAGAACATAAAATAGACAGGGCAGCAAACTTACATACTCAGGGAATCACAAGGAACTCAGGAGACAGAGGCAACAGGAGACAATGCCAGGACAATGATAAACACAGAGATACAGACTTATTTTTGATTTGATGTTCATTCATTCATTTTAAAAGAACAATACAAAACAGTTTCATCAGATACAAGGATGAATAGACTTTTAGCTGAATGGATGGATGGATAGACAGTTAGCTGGATGGCTGGATGGATGATCTTTAACAAGTTCTAAAATCATTAAAATTTAACCTCAGCTTGTGCCTCTGACCCAACAGAACCTCAGCAGCAGAATCCTCTGTGGTTCTCTGCAGGACTTGGTAAATGACTTCATCAGTCTCTCTCCTGGTTCTGGAGGAGTTCTGACCCACTCTTCTTTCCATTGTTGCTTCAGTTCTTTGAGGTTTCTGCTCAGCTCTCTGAAGGTCTCAGGTTCAGGTTCTGGACTCTGACTGGGCCGTTGATTTGATTTGATGTTTATTCATTCATTTTAAAAGAACAATACAAAACAGTTTCATCAGATACAAGAATACAAGTAGGATAAAATGAAAGGAGCAGAAAGAAGATGAAATCTTATTATATCTGCCCCTTATTTCACAGTTTGTTCAACCAATGATAACCTTCAAACTACATCACAAAATGAATAAATCTACTAATTTATCTAACTGTAATACACAAACTACATCACAAAATGAATAACTCTACTTAATTTTTCTAACTGTAATACACAAACACACTAAGCTACATCATATATAGTTTTTGAGCAAGTCCTTTTTGACCTTTTTCTTAAATGTATACATTGGGCAGCACGGTGGCACAACTGGTAGAGCTGCTGCCTCTCAGCGAGAAGGTTGCCGGTTCAAATCCCGGTCCGGGGCCTTTCTGGGTGGAGTTTGCATGTTCTCCCCGTGCATGCGTGGGTTTCCTCCGGGTACTCCGGTTTCCTCCCACAGACCAAAAAACATGCTTGTTAGGCTGATTGGTGACTCTAAATTGACCCTAGGTGTGAGTGTGAGAGTGGATGGTTGTTTGGTGTGAGTGAGACAGGTCCCTCTTGTAAATGAGTCCCCGTGACTCAACGAGGCTAGCCTGTATAAATAAAGGTTGAATGAATGAATTGATTTTGCATTTTTAACATCACTCTCCAGAACATTCCACAATCCAACTCCCTGAATTGAGGTAGACCGTCCCTTTAAGCTGGTTCTGAATTGTGGTTTGATGAATATCTGTCCCTTTAAGATTGTAATAACTTTGTCTAAATTTCTTTGGATATTTAAAGGTAATGTGTTATTATGAGCCCTATACATAACTGATAAAATACTATATTCTACCAATTCCTGGAATTTCAATAAATTTAGCTGAAGAAACAAGGTGTTTGATGGGTGACTGAAATGTTTTCTGGTGATTACTCTTACAGCTCTCTTTTGTAAAATAAAAACAGGCTTTGTAATTGTTTTGCACGCTTTTCCCCAAACCTCAATACAATAGATTAAATGTGGAACAATGATTGTGTTATACAACATATACAGAGCTTTATCAATTAAAAAATCCCTGACTTTATATACAGGTACATGAACACACAGCATGACAATCACAAACACCTGGACAACAAAATGGAGGAGATAAGCAAGACAATTAACAGAGAGACCAGGGAGTGTAGGGATGGGGACCCACCACCTGAGAGCAACATGCTTACAACTGTTATCTTGAAGTTCTAGGGTGTAGAGAGCCACAGAAACGGTTATGGTAGGCCGGATTTGGCCCACGGGCCTTGAGTTTGACACATGCGATCTAGTGGTACTAAAAGTAACAAAAGAAGAAGAAAAAAAAACAGCCAAATATGTCTGCAGTTTAGCTAACAGACTTTGGAATGGGTACATTTTGTCCTTGTCAAACCTGTTGAAGAGAACCAAACTAAATACTCTGAAACTCAAACAACTTACTGTATAACAGTTCATGCACCGCTAGTTGGCAGTGTAGTGCAAATATTGCATAACTTGCTGCTACCAATTGTTGAATTTAATTAGCGGATTAGAATTAGCTTCCCCTAATTTTCATAAGACATTAGTGCTTTTGAAATTGCGGACCTAAATAAATTAATTAGTGCTTTAGAAATAGCGGAACTAATTTTTGGATTAGCGTTGCCCACCACTGCCGTTTAAAACTAGATGGTGTCTCTACTCCGAGTGGCTGAGCTGCAGAGCTCCAAAGAGACTGGGTTTTCTCACCAGTTTTACCAAAATCCCTTTGATCACAAATTAAGTATTATTTTGTAAATTTTGACAACTTTGTATGACTTACCACTACCAAAACTCAAAGCACACCAGCACTGATTGAGCCGTTTGTTTTTGTGTATGATTTGCATATATTATTATAAAATTGTCTGATGAGATAAAGAATATATGTATTTTTTAAATTTTAATAGTACGGTAATTGTGCTTCAGTGCTTACACACTGGCATTCTTAAAGACTGTGTAAAGTGAAATGAAATGTGTGTTTTTAGTTTGTCACATGGCATAAATATGTGTTATTAATCACCCATATAAATCTGACTGATTAAAAACATTGTTTTCCTTATAAAATTAAGTCTCAAAAATCATGAAAAAACATAATTTTCCCTTGGTCTGAAACTGTGGGGGCGTGTCAGCGCGTGGGCGTGGTTTCAGCGCAGTACTGCGGCCTGCAGCTGAGCTGTGTGTGGAGAGGCAGACAGCAGAGCCAGTAAACCTGCTCTGTTTTTATCTGAGTTCTGTCTGTAACAGCAGCTACTTTTTCCAAGAGTTACGCTGTTTTTGTAAATAGTTTTCTTGTAAAAAAAAAAAGTTGTACCATGCGGGAATTGAACCCATAAGGTTTGGGACGGAAGGCAAACGCTTTATCTATTGACCTATCCAGGCATTACAGATACTTGGTATAAAACCACGCGGTATAAAAACATGTTATGATTTGTACGGGTGCCCTGACCATTGCGACATCCAGGGAAGATGCACGAACGAGGCATAATTGATTAGCTAGCTAACAATAAACAAAATATCTATGCTATTGCTATCTGATGCTATCTGCGATTCGCGAGTGAACGGCTCCACCGATGCGAAGAACGCATTTATACGGCTGGAGCTGCAGGGGGTGGGGCTTTATACCGTGTGACGAAACACGGACACATTTAAACCACGCCTAAAAAATCCTGAAACAGAAATATCTTTATACACAGTTTGATCTATAACTCCAAAATTAATTGAGCTACAATTTTGAGACTTTTTACTCATTTACAAGATTACAATTATCACATTTATAATGTTTATTTAAGAAAATGTTGAAATTCACTTTACACGGTCTTTAATTCTTGTGGAATTGTATTTAATGTGCACAGAATTCTAAAAAAAGTCCACTAAAAGCTACTTCTCGTTCATTAATTGTATGTAGGAGCCTTAGCACTAACTGGGGGAGTGGTGGTGCAGAGGTTAGAGAGGGTGGGCTTGTGATTGGTGACTCGCCAGTCAACCCCCGGTTCAACTCTCGGACCGACGTCAACATCAAATGTGGATGGAAAAATGAAACGTCCACACCTGCCTCCACCCTCATTTGCCCCACTCTGGGCCCATGAGCAAGGCCCTCAACCCCTCTAGCTGCTCTCTGGGCACCTTGGATGGCAGCCCACTGCTTCACATGTGCTCACATGTGCAATGGGAAACATTTAGAAAATAAATTTCCCCTTAGGGATTAACAGAGTACAAAAAAATTAAAAAAATCACACTACCGGGTAGTTTAAGATGGGTACTGTAAATTGATATCCTTGTTTCTCCTTCCGTTGTTTTCCTTTCAACTTTTCACTTTCGTCTTTTACCTCAAAATAAGTCCCCACCTGTTCCACACCTGGCATCCATCTTTAGTATGTTCTGTGCAGTGGATAGTGTGAAAGGCAGCGGCCCAATTTGTGGTCTGTTGATGGTTAAAAATCAAAACCTAATAAATTTTTATTAAAAGTTGACTTTGCTGAATGTAAAACAATCTGCTGTTAAGCTAAATGTTTATACTAATTACCAAAATGAATACGTCTTGCTTTTGTAACGTTGGAATTTGATCTAAGCCTGGTTTTTTATTAGTATTTGTGTCTTGATTAAAGGAGTTCAGAATACAAATAAGTCTCAGTGAGTGTGCTGCAGCTCCTGGTGTTAAGTTTCAACCCGGCGGAAATTGACCTGAGGCAAACAGATGCCCGGATCGGTCACAGATCGCAGTTTCTCGATTTACTCCTCCTTCCTTACATTTTCTGTCATATACTTTATATGTTCTCACCTTACTTTTAGCACCTAAATCCTGTCTAGACTGCAATAACATGAGGTTTTTAATGCAATAAATCTTGACACTTTCCACCTTTTGACCTACTACATAAATTACTTTTTTTTAACACTCTTTCACCTTCTTCTGTGTATTGCTTCAAAAAATTGTTTTCCTGTTGCACATGGCTCCCCTCATACACGCCCCACCTCTAATGAACTTCTATTGTTCAACAACTGCCAGTTGGTGGTGTTGTGACTTGTCACTGTTTTTTTATTGAAGTTAAGGGAAATCACATGGGTCACATAAAGTGTTGTGGTTTTATCCTGTGCCAGTGAGCACAGGAAGATGAGGGGCAGCTTTAGACGAGCTCTGACAGCTGGACCAAAGGGCTATGCACTGGAGGGGCCCCCGTCTGTTGTTCAATGACACTTATTGTTTAGGTCTACTCCAGCTGCTGCCAAATGTAATACAACACCAACCACCTCCATCACTGTGTGCCAGTGGAGCTCCCCGAAGACTCGCTAAGAAGTTTGGTGTTAGAAATAAGCTGTATGACGTATTGTTTGTTGCAACTCCACTCTTTTAAAATGAGTCAAGCTCCCACCCCGTCATTCAATTTTCAAATGGTTCAAAAACATAATTGTGAGACTGGAGATTCGGCATTCACACAACTGATTTTTTACTATCTACCTCTGCATTCTTTGTGCTACAGTATTTTAGACATTCATATATCAAAACATTGAGATCATTAAGGAGACGGGTGCTGTGACTTTTTGTAACTTTTATACTTTTCACATTATGTAAGTTTATTCACAACATTTTACCCATAGAAATATATATATATACACATACAGGTGGTCCCCGATTTACGAGCGCTCTTACATACGAGGTTCCAGACTTACGAGCTGGCGAACGAGCAGTAAATTTGTAAAGAATATACAAAAAATACAGCACTTTTATGTGTTTTTAGATGAAAGTGTGTTAGTTAACCGTTTGGAAACAAGTTTCTGAGCATGTTTATGAACTAGTATGAACATTTGTGATGAAAAATGAGTGTTCGTAGTAGCGCTAGCATAAATTTTCGATTTACGACCGAAAATCCGGACTTACGAGAACTGGTTTCGTGTTCCGACGTACGTGATTTCGCCTTACGAGATACTCGGAGGAACGGAACTCGCTCGTAAGTCGGGGACCACCTGTATATATATATATAT
>JBBPBX010003719.1:56743-74894 GCA_038048925.1 Garcialebias charrua
GGCTTTAACAGACTACTCGAGTAGTCGACACATCGATTACTTGGACCTCTATCGAGTTTTTTAATTTCAAGTCGAGTAGTCGTAGTGACGTCATCACGGCGCAGTTACAGAACTGAAAATTAATCAACTTCCTGTTTGGAGCGCGTTGCGAACCGATGTTACACCATATTCTGTGACCGCCGTATATTGTGACCCTAGGGGGCGGTGTTGCATGAACTGTTGCCGGTCACAGAATGTGGTGTAACACCGGGTCCAATCGACTGAACCAGAACCAGCTTCCTCTGACCTTGTTTCACAAATAAAAGATAAAAAATACTAATCTCTAAACCTATAAAAACCTATTAACATATTAATCTCTAAAACTAAACCTAATGCGCAGCACCACAGGTGGTGGTGTGGGGTGGTCAACCGCCTCACTGTTTTTAGTTTAGTTTTTGACGTGCCGCACATTTTTTTCACTTTTGCAGCTTAATACCGTAATTATAACCAACAGTTTTGGGTTTCCTGTGACTTATTTGCTGATAACATAAATGTAGGAGCCTAATACATGATCCCAATGTTTTGTTGGTCCTTTTTTTATAAATAATAACTTTTTTTGCTGTTTTAATTAGCTAATAATTTTTTGCATCTTGAGATCCTATGACATCATCAACTACTCGAGCTCTACTTGAGTATTATTTTGTTAATGTCGAGTTTAAAAAGTATGTACTCGTTCAACCCCTAATATATATACTGGTATATATTTTTTTACTTTAAACTTTCTTCAGCATTATTGCTGTTTTTGTCTTCTTGTGCTTCTTTTAACTTTTCACTATCATGTTCCTACTTCTAACTTTTTGGAAGGTATTTTCAACATTTAGTTCATGTTTTGCAACTTTAAGCTAGCGTTTGCTTCTTTTAGTTTTAGGTGCAAAGAGCAAGACACTTGCTAAAAAAGGCAAAACATTATATAGAAGCCAAAAGTCTTGAAACACCATCTAAAATTATCAAGACATTAGCTATTTTAAACTAACATTTAGCTCCTTTTAGCTTCCAGCTACAGTTCTGCTTCTTTTAGTTTGAAATGACGTTTTAAAAAGGAGAACAGCTCATAACTGGGTGGAAAAACAAGTACCGGTACTATTTATTTATTTTTGTTGACTATTTCAGAAGCACTTATTTGTTCAATAGCAACTTAAAAGTTAACAGGTGTGTTGAGAGTTTTAGAGATAGCCTCAAAGTATAGCTGCCTTACGAAGAACCAAAGTTTATTTTTTCTTTTTGCTGAAGTTTACTCATACAAAATATGAACTTTATCAAGCACGTTATGGCTTGTAAAACGGAGAACTTAAGTCTTGAGTTGAGAAGCTTGATGTGCCGCTCAGTGGAGTTGAGCAGATTATGAAGTCCCATAGAAATAGTTGAGTTGCATGAGTCAGAAAGTCTCAAAATCCAGTTCAGAAGTTCATCAAAGCCCAGGATGAGGTTAAGCTGCTCCAACACAGAAGTGGTTTCACTGGAGCAGCCAGAACTACAATGGATCTGCACATGTTCTGCTATACATTAGAGGAATAATTGTTAACAAATCAACACTGAAACAAAATCCAAACCACCCTGAACTTCACCTACTCTTTAGAATCAGGCTTGCGGCAGACCCAAGCTGCAAATGTTTTGTTTCTGACTGTAAGCCAGTACAATACATACTAGATGATCCATGAAAAGACCCATTTGTATCTTCTAACAGCACTGTGACGTGTATTTGCCTTTTGGAGTTGATGAATTTAAATAGCTTTAGCCAAGTTGAAATCTCTGGGTTTTCTTTATTTTTCTTGGCTTAGATTTTGTTTGCCCATTCATTTCCTTTCCAGGGTTTTTTAAAGCAACTTTCACCCCAACAGTGTTTCACTTCATTGGTTGTAAATTCAGTAAATGTGACTAGATCTCTTGGATTTGGCTTATTTGTTTCATTTTGTTTATTTTTTGTTATGTTTTTAGGTCTGAAGTTGGGAATGGAGCGAGACGCCTACGTGATGATAGCAGAGAAGGGGGAGAAGCTCTACCATATGATGATGACCAAGAACAGGCATCTGATCAAGGATAGGCGTAGGAAGCTCAGCATTGTGCCCAAGTGCTTTATGGGAAAGTGAGTTTCTTTGATTCCTCAGGGTCTTATTTCTTCTTGTTTCAAGAATGTGACAGGAATGTTTTGCTGTTCACATGGAGAACTTTACAGAAAGTGGAATCTGGTCTCCCCACAAAGTCCTGGCAGAATGCCTACAATCCTTTCATTCTTTTGTCTGAAATGAGGCACTAAAGCAAAAGCACAGTTGAAATTTTGAAAACCAGTTCTATATTTAACAGGAAGCCAGTGGATAGATGCTAACACAGGAGTGATAGTGGCTCTTTACCTGTTAAAAGTTAGGTGTCTAGAAGCAGGATTCTGAACCAGATGCAGACGAGACAGTAACTTTACCACAGAGTTAGTTTATTAAATTTTAACTGACAGCCAGAAATGATGCCTAGATTCCTGACATGGTTCTGAAGATGTTCATTCATTCATTCAACCTTTATTTAGTCAGGTAAATCTTTTGAACCTCATGGGCTCATTTACGAAAGCGACCTGCTAAAACTAAAGATGTAATGATTATGCAGCTGCTCTGTTTACACAGATTATTATATTTTTCAGAGAGAGTCTAGATTATCTATTGGAAAGCAAGGTGTGCAGAGGCTTTTGGACTGGGCAAAAATAACAATTTCAGACTTCTGATTGAAAACACACACAATGCAGCATTTTAATTTTTCATGTAAAAGCTCAGAAATTACATAACAAATGAGAGGTCATCTGGATTCAAGAGAATATAAATCAGCATAAAAATGAAATGAAACATTGTGCAGGAAATATGACCCAAATGAGCATGTGTAAAGTGCCCAAAGATGGATCCTTGAGGAACTCCACATTTGGCAGGAAGGAGCTGCAGAGAAATATTTTTTGTAATTAACGGATAAGTAGAAAGTGAACCATTGAAGGACTGTACCCTGAATCACAACCTCATTTTGTAGGCAATTTAAAAGTACAAGGTGGTCAACCGTATTAAAAGCTGTACAGAGGTCTAACAGATAAGTTATTTTTTATCTTACAAAGAGTTACTGACATAATTTTAGCCTTTAGAGGAAGAATTCTGTCAATGGCCAGTGTTTGTTTGACATTTTATTTTTCAGTTTCTTTCTCCCTTCTGGGACTTTCCCCCACCCACTCCTGTTTTAACCAATCTATCAACTCTCACTTTTTTCACTATTCATTTGTTGTCAGTAAGTGTGCCCTTCATTATCTGAGCATTTGTCTTTCCGATTAAATTACCAACAGGCACAGTTTGAGTTGTTATTGCATTAAACAGAGAAGCTGATTGCCGGTTTGATGTCACCCTGTTGACTATAACCTAATTTAATCAAGTGTCTGTCATCCACATTGAAAAATGGCCATTGTTAATGCCTTGGTGCATTTGTGGGTTTTGCCAGTGTTTTGGATTTAAAAAGATATGCAGTCAAACTTTATACCTTTTTTATTTGCCCATATCTTTTTATGCCATGAATACCCCTCAGGCCAAGAACAAATCCTTTTAAGTCTTGATTATTCAAGTTCATTTCTGGGTTAGCTTCAGTTCCCTTTGCTTTTGGCTCTTATTGCATTTTTTTTTACTCTCATTGGGAAGAAACATAACCTGCATCTCATTTCCTGCTCATCTGTTAATTCTAAAGGTTTAAATATTGCTCTTGTAAATAAATTAGCTGCAACAAGTCCAAAAAACTCAGACATAGGCTTTTACAGCTCAAAGCATGCACCTGGATGGCGGCTTAAAGCATGTTATGAATTATACCATACCACTTTATTAAGCACTTAAAAACAGCAACAAGGCCAACCAAAGTGTTGTACAGCAGAAACAAACACGTAAAGCACACAGCAAAAAATACACAGATCCAAATGGAAAAATATACCGTAATAACTAAATGGCAAAAATTGTTGAATACAGAGAGGTTAAAAACAAAGTCACACTGTGTCAAATGCCAGGGAATAAAAGTGGCTTTTGAAGTGAGACTTAAAAACTGTGAGGGAGAGGGCCTACTTGACATGCAATGGTAACTCATTTCACAGTCTTGGACCTGCAACAGAGAAGGCCCTGTCACCTCTGAGCTTAAGACTAACCAGACATTTACCAAGTCATTCACATATAACATAAATAACTTTGGTTCAAGTACAGAGCCTTGAGGAACTCCACATTTGATATTGCAGAGGTTAGATCTTACATCATTTATTTGTACAAACTGTTTCCTGTCTTTCAAATAGCTACATACCCACTGCAACGCTGGTCCTCTAATACCGTATTTATTTAAATTTTCCAAGGAGAATAGTGTGATCAATAGTATCGAATGCTTTTTTTAAATCAACAAAAATACTAACACAATATTGTTTTTGATCAACAGCAGTACCAGTAGTTATTTGTTCCATTAATTCCATGAGAGCCATTGATGTAGAGTTTTTTTGCTCTGAACCCATACTGACTGTTACTTGGAATATTTTGTTTATCAATAAATTGGTCTAATCTGGTCACAAATAGTTTTCTAGAATTTTTGAGAACTGTGGTAACAAGGATATTGGTCTATACTTGTTGAACACGCATTTATCACCATTTCTAAAAAGAGGAACTACCTTAGCTACTTTCATATTATCTAGAAATATTCCTGTTGAAAATGATAAATTACATATATATGTAAGCGGCTCAATAACATGACTCATTATGTCCTTTACAAACATCATATCCATGTCAACCCAGTCTTTTGATCTCTTGTCTGTAATTTTTTTACTACATTCATTATTTCTTCTTTGTCAGTTTCCTTAAGAAAAATACTGTTTGCACAACCTTTGACTGAATGGCTCACATTATTATCTACTTTTGGTAGTTTAGCTGCAAGGCTTGATCCAACATTCACGAAATAATGATTAAATCCATTTACAATTTCAATCTCATCATGGATTTCATCATTGTCTTTTACAAAATACAGTGAAATACCCTTTTTTACTTTGTGTTTTTTCAGAACACTATTCATTACTCGCCATGTTGCTTTCATATCTTGTAAATGAGTCCCCGTGACTCAACGAGGCTAGCCTGTATAAATAAAGGTTGAATGAATATCACCATTACTTTTGCCTGTACCAGTTAAAAATCGGGCTGCAGCATTTTGGACCAGTTGTAACCATGCAATGGAGGCCTTACTAATTCCAAAAAGAAGCGTATTGCAGTAATCGAGCTTGGATGTTCTGAACGATTATGACGATATCTTTGTTCTGTACTTCAGACACACAAAGGGACTCGTCAGCTTGGTGCTCACAGCTTCAACATGAACAAAGTTCAACTGAACTGTCTTCATACACAAATAGGTGCATTCACAGGGCTGCAGCATTTTGGACCAGTTGTAACCATGCAATGGAGGCCTTACTAATTCCAAAAAGAAGCGTATTGCAGTAATCGAGCTTGGATGTTCTGAACGATTATGACGATATCTTTGTTCTGTACTTCAGACACACAAAGGGACTCGTCAGCTTGGTGCTCACAGCTTCAACATGAACAAAGTTCAACTGAACTGTCTTCATACACAAATAGGTGCATTCACACATTTAGATTAAAACATTTATTTATACACCTGTTTCATGACTTGTGAAAAGCAATTCTACACATAAAAAACAATTTCTCCTTCACAGTTCAAAAATTATTTCAGCTTTAATGCGTTTGGCTCAGAATTAATGATCACACTGAAACACGTCGATTCTCCAATGTACTGTGTACGGTTATCTGAGGAGGTGATTTCATTCAACAGCTAGAAACACAAAGAGCGTAAAAGTCATTTTCTCCCTCAAACATTTGCTCAGCGGACAAGGCGAGACGGCAGAGCTGAAAGGCTTGAATATGGATGTGTATGTGTGTGTCCAAGCAGATATAAGGGATATCTGTGTGGAAAACAGTTTGTGAAGTATGCACCACTTGTACCTGTGGTCCAAACAAGCCATTAAAATACTGTAATGCCTTTCATTCTGGAAGAGTCAACAGCCCCTGCATAAATAGCCTTTCCACCGTGTCAACATGTTACATTGCTCAAATCTCCCAGAAGACACCCAGGTCTGCTCAGATTCAGAAAAAAATATATTCCCTGGTTGGATCATGTGGATGAATGGTAAACCGTAGACTTTGTTTACAAGACCTACAAGTAAACTCTATATCCCAGATAGGTCATTTTGTTGCACATTACTCAGAATCCATTAAGCTGTTTGGTTTAACTCACCCCAGGCAAATTATAAACAAAAAGTCAGGATGCTGAATCTGAACTGGATTACCAGTTTAAATATAGATTTAGTTATTATTCCCAAAACTCTTTTTTTTTAACAATTCAGATATCTGAGTTTTTTTTTTTTCATAGTCTTAAGGGAAAATATTTGTGCTCTTATAAGCATTGTAAATGAGCCATTTTAAATTTATATCTACAGTATATCAGCCACATCTACCAGACTCTCCATTATGGCAGTTTAATCTGCGTGTGAATCTGGTTTACACAACAAAGCTTCTCATGCAGTTTAGAAAGCTTGGATTGCCACGTTTTTTTCTTTATGTTGTTGTTGGGAAAGGTCCTGAAGTGGGAAACAAAGCATCTCCAACTATAAAATAGTTCAGTTTTGTTTTTTTATTTGTTCTTTTTTTGTAATTATCATGTCCTGGTTGACTGAGAATCTACAACAGTATATATCAGCCATGTTATGCCATCACAACAGATGGCATCTTATTGCAGCGCTTTCCATTTGCTATCAAAGCATTTGATTAAGATTAATTTCCTATCTTCGTACCACAACCTCCTCGTTAAATGATCAACTCTGCTTATTGTCATATTTCCTCAGGAAAAAAGCTACTTTTGTATGTTCTTGTATGCTTTCCATTTAGTCAAACAAGCTCAATTCAATTCATTTCAGTTTATTTGCCAGTGTATAGTGCCAAGTCACAACAGAAGTCATCTCAGGGCACTGTACAGAAACATTCATATACATAAATAGTAAGTTAATAACATTATTTATCTGAGGAGCAGACCGCTTTGAGTCTTAACTTCATTGCAGACGCTCATCTTGAGCAAGCATAAAGGCAACAATGGGAAGGGGAAACTCCCTCATGAGGAAGAAACCTCCAGCAAAACCAGACTCAGGACAAACAGCCATCTGCTTCGACCGGCTGAGTTAAAGAACGGATAAACAATGGCAAAAAGACATGCTTGTTGTAACTGATTAGATCATCAGCATAACACTAAAAAATTTATCCCATGTTGAACATCTGGAGAGCTGGTGCAAAGAGAACAACCTTCACATGAATGTGAAGAAGACGAAGGAGATGATTGTGGACTTCAGAAGGAACAAACACACCCACACCCCACTGTATATAGGTGGATCTGCGGTGGAGGTGGTCTCCAGCTACAAATACCTGGGTGTACACTTGAATGATAACCTCAGCTGGAGCAATAACACCACCAGCCTGATCAAGAAAGGTCATCAGAGACTCTACTTCCTCAGACGGCTGAGACGAGCCGGTCTGAGAAGCCCAGTCCTCACCTCGTTCTACAGGTGTGCAGTGGAGAGCGTCCTGTGCTCCAGCATCAACGTGTGGCATGGAGGCTGCACAGTTGCAGAGAGAAAAGCTCTGCAGAGAGTGGTGAAGGCTGCACAGAAGTCTGTGGGAGTCAGTCTCCCCACCATCACAGACATTTACACCTCCAGATGCAGAAAAAGAGCCACCTGCATCATGAAAGACCTCACTCACCCAGCACACTCACTCTTTGCACCACTCCCCTCGGGACGGAGGTTGAGGAGCATCAAATGTAGAACCACTAGACTGAGAAACAGCTTCTACCCTGAGGCTGTCAGACTCATGAATAAATAAATAATAAGAATAAACACTGCAAAATGTCACATCATACTGATACTGTACTGATCTGTTTCTTGTTGCTGCGTTCATCTGTGACCATCTGCTCATGTTCGTGCTGCTGTTTATAATGATGTTTTTCTACTACATTAGGGCTTAGTGTATTACTAGCTGATGTGATGTCTCTCTTAGTTAATCCTAGATGTTATTATTGTATTTCTCTTGCATTTGTTGTTGGATGTAACTGGGACCCTGTGTACATAATCTCGTTTTCAACACATGTACTACATGCGGTGCAAATGACAATAAATTCTCTCTGACTCTGACTCTAATAACTTTACCCAATGGAAGCATATGTAAGGTAAAGGGCAAGGTCCAAGCAGTGAACCCAGAGGAACTCCATAACTACAGGTAACTTTGGTGTATGAAGAAGATTCATTACAAACTCCATTGGACCTCCGCGACCCGAAAAGGAAGAAGCGGGTAAAGATAATGGATGGATGGATGGACGGATTAATTATAATGCTCTAACAAGTACGGTATTTAAAAAAAAGTTAATTCTGGTCCTCTGGACATTCAAAAAACAAAACAAAACAAACAAAAAAATTGTAGAAACATTTCATCTTTCCTCTGAAAGACTTCTTCAGTCTGAGATGCTGTATTCAGCTCAGTCTTATAAATAGCACCTTCTCATAGTGTATCAACCACAGTGTTGCCAGGTGAGAAATGTAGGATTATCGTACTAGAGCCCTAAAATTATCGTATTTTGAGGGAAATTATCGTACACCCGTCAAAACCAAAATAACAAGTATGCACTATAGTCACTCTGTTGTTGAATTGCGTCTAACAGGCACTCACAGCGTTGTGGCATCAGTACGGGTGGGAACCATAGACAATAATACGTATTAATGTCTGGTGGCAACTAATGAGCCCGCCCCCCCGCATTTCTTGTTTTGTTTCATGGCGGTTTTAATTTAATAACTCAACTAAATTCTGTCTATTAAGTTTGTATTTTCAAGGAAATAATAACTTGATATTTAGCTTTACTGATATCACTACTAAAAACATCCCTAATTGTAAATTTAATATTAATTTTATTTATTTATTTTTGTTAATGCATTCTTTCTGTTTCATACCTTGGACATCCCATAAAGACATGTTGAACCGTTTCAGGGAGATTGCTGGTGCACATGTCACAAAAAAGTCCTGTTGCAAGCTTTCCAATTATTTTAAGAGATTTATTAAGGTCTGTGTGTCCTGTTCTAATGCGAGTAAGTTCCTGTTTCTTCCTGCTTTCTTGTATATCCTACCTTTTTTGTTGTGTAAATGTCTTCCTGTATCAGAAATGTCCCAGGTTTCCTGCCATATTTTCTTAATATATTTCTTAATTATCATTTAACATTTAACTTTATATAAATGTTCTCTCATTTTCATCACTTCTTCTTCCAGACCGGTGTCACACGAGACGTCGGCTCTGCTTTTTCTTCTTCTCTAACTCATGGGGCGGGCGCAGCGGGCTATTCAGCCAATCATGGTCGTTGTTCTGCACATACGTCACTCTTAGGTCACATTTAGAAAAGCACGATTGGCTGGAATTTCAAGATGCATTCAGGGTTCACAAAAAAACTCAGACAGACCGTTGCGGCAGGCTGATGGAAACCGATCACAACTACACATTCAAGGAATGGCCAAATTATCGTATTTTTGGCCTTTTTCGGGATTATTGATCGTACATCGTACAGAGGGTAAAATTATCGTACAAATACGATAATTATCGTACACCTGGCAACACTGATCAACCAGTTTGCCGCTGACAGCCAAAACCAGCTGCTCACATGATCAAGGAGGACCATCATCCTAACTATGGATCGTTAGCACCCTGATGGTTGTTTGCTATTCACAGAGGGCTGAGTGATACTAGCAATAACAGCATTGTAAGAGGGGGACAGTTGAACCCGGAGGCCTCCACCTCTGTTTAATGATGGACGGTTTCTTTTCACAAAGATGGCCTCCTTTACTCCTCTCTCAAACCATCATTCCTCTCTATGAAGGATGTGAACATCTTCATCCCTGAAAGAGTGACCACTGGCGTGGAGATGAGTGTAAACCGCAGAGTCCTGGCCTGATATTGATCTTCTGTGCTGGGCCATCCTTTTGGCCAGTAGCTGTTTAGTTTCCCAGATTTAAGACTTATCACAGCCCTCCTGACACTGAACAGCATACACAACATTACTCTGTGCCGGGGAACTGGATCTTTGGGATGAACCAGTTTTTGCCGTAATGTATTTTGGGGTTTAAAAGCCACTGGGACATTATGTTTAGAAAGTAAACGTCTCAATTTCTCATACGGAATGACCACTGGTCTGGGTTTGGGTTCCTCCTTTTCACCTGATGGCTGGCTGGAGTCTATTTGGGTTTCTTCTCTGTTTTCAGGGAAGCCCAGTTAGGATATCCATATTTCTCTAGAGCCTGTTTTGTGTGGGATTTATTATTCTGCTTGGCTCCCGAGTTAGTGGGGATGTTGTCTGCTCTGTGGTTTTGAATGTCCAGAGGACCAGACTTAACTTTTTCTTTTAGATTTTTCTACCTGGATTATTGAGCATGCATCAGGATGTTCCTCTAACAAGTCATTTTTATCAACAGCAGCAAAACCACTTTTTACTGTAAACAGACTGAAGACTTTACTAAAACTCTTGTTGGTCAAGATGTACCAAACCATTGTGTGCTATTACAGTCAGTGTAAGAGTTATGGACCCAACATTTAAGATAAAAGTACCGGTAGTCCTTTCCCATTTCCCAAATCACCAACAGGATAAAGTGTCTCAGAAAGGGACTGTGATTTATTTACACCATGTGCCAGAGATCCCAGGTTCATATCCTGGACAAGAACTTAATTTTAAACACTACATCCCAAATTAAATAATTTCCTTAAAATAAAGTGTTATTTGTTTACATTGTAAATTTACATAAGAAAACAACAATTTCAGAATGAACCCAGGACAAAACAAAACAGTTTTTTTTAAAGATGTGTACCTAAATCCCTTGTGGCAGTAAACAACACTCCTACAGCTTAGGCGATTGTATACAAGCTTTTAGATTATTTATAAAAATGTACAATACCAACAAGAAAAGGTTCATGAAAAGCACAAGTTATTCCAACTTAATTATGAGGACAGACATGTATGAATCGCTTCCACCAGAATGAAGGAATCCCAGAACTTTAAAAAGTGTTGGGAGCCAATCAGCTGAAGCCTCAAATATCTTTTCTAGGGAAAGAGGACACACTCCATTGTATATATGATACTTCTAATACTGATGTGTTTAAAGTAAAATATTTTAACTATCTCTGTTTGTTTGTCCATCTTTCTGCTGGATGTTTGTGTTTTGGGCTGAAATTTTAATATAATTAGGAAAATGCTGGTAAAAATTCTCAGTCTTCCTTCCAGGACATGATGAATTCAAAAATATTTCAATACAAAAACAACTGGACTTTATTTGGAACAGAAGACGTTTCACGCTTCATCCGAGGAGCTTTTATAATTCAAAGAGCAATGAGTGTGGGGTTCAGGTTATAAAGGCTGAGTGAGATAAGATACACACTCTGTTACAAATAAAGTCCAGTTGTTTTGGCATTGAAAGTTTTTTGAATAATTTGCAAAACTATAAATCAATACATAGATAAATGGGGTAAACTTTAAAAGGTGCTGCATTTTATTAGGTAAATTTCATGTAACACACTTGATTGCTGTGTGATAATTGTGCAATTTTACAAATCCAGAATGTTATAAGGATTCTCCACATCGAAAATTTGGATCATTTTTAAAATATAAAAGGAAAATTTTAAAAATGCAATGAAACCTGACCTTATTTCTTGCTTTTTTCCCTCAGTGAGTTTGTGTCGTGGTTGTTAGAATGTGGAGAGATCAGTAATGCTGACGAAGGAGTCAACCTGGGACAAGCCTTACTGGAAAATGGCATTATTCATCACGGTGAGACTTAATATAATATTTGTTTCGGTCATTTGCACTTTCCTACTCATTCCCTAGCTTCCTCAGTTTGTCCTATTACGATCTTATGTAGATTTGATCTAAATTGTCTTTTTATCTTCCATCATCATGAGTTTCTGTTTTCTTTTAAGGTTTTAATCAATTTATTGTCTTTTTATTGACTTTTTTATTCATTCATCCAACATGTATGATGGTAGAACCTGCCATAGTCTGGTCATGATTTTTCTTAAAATGTGTTTTATTATTTCCACTTTCCTGACTTTTGGCTTTCAGGGTGACACTCATAGTTTCCTTTTCCTGAATTATGCATTAAGAAATTAAGACACACACGCACACACCCCAAACACATGATTAATGCATGAATGCAGTTGTCCAGGATGTTTATGCATGCTACACTCAGAAATATTTGCTGAAACCCACCGTTCACGTTCCCTAATACCTGTGGAGAATCCCTAGAGATCGTCTCAGACAGGAGCTTACAACCAGAGTGAAACAATAACGACATGGAGGACTCTCTGGGATAGCAAGAAGACGTGAGCAAACTGGAGAGGTTCAGGCCTTGCAGGCAATATGAAGGCATCACAACTCGTCACTGGAAAAGAATGACTGGTTTTGTGTTGTAACATAAATGAAAACAGCCCACGTCGTTGATCGTAGGGTACAATTTGTCCACTTAGTTGTGCTTGTTCAAGTTACTTGAACACATCTGTTCACACTTGAATGTTTGCACTTTTGGCATCCTGTTTTCTCCAGTGATAATTCAGCAGACATTTCATGTGTTAAAATATTTCTTTTGACACTTTACAACAGATTTTGGAGTTGCGTTGCTTTGGTTTTATGGGTGCAATTCAAGTCTAGACTTAGAACCAGCAGCTTGTCTGAGCTGATGCCAGCTTGTTGTGGTGGAATCAAACAGCCTCTGTTTGGATGATTTGACTTCAGTCAGTCACGCTTTTGTCTATTATTTTATAATTGCTGAACTTGGTTTAGAAGTTTACTTGGAGACCTACCGTAATAGGAGCTGTTGCTCCTTGGTTCTACTACATGGAAAGTAGTAAATTGGGCTGCACAAAAAAAAAGCTTCCTTTCAAGACTTGTTGTAATTACAGTATAGTTATTAGAACAATAATCAGTGTAGTTTGGCTTTCTTTGGTTTATGGACAGATTTGTTGATGTGGCTGATTAGATCCACCATCCATTCTAGTGAACTTTGGATCTGCATTTTGTTTGTTTTATTTTCTGACTGGCTTTTTTTC
This sequence comes from Garcialebias charrua, assembly GCA_038048925.1. NCBI lineage: Eukaryota > Metazoa > Chordata > Actinopteri > Cyprinodontiformes > Rivulidae > Garcialebias > Garcialebias charrua. Next base: position 69,935 of record JBBPBX010003719.1, read on the forward strand.
TTTAAAAATTGCCTTGTGCTTCTTAGTTTTTTTAATTTATCCTTTTACCCTGTTTTATATTTTAAAACTGAATGCAATTAAAGTCCAAGGCTTCAAACTGCAAACAATAAAAACCTGGCTCATTTAGAATTATCCTTTTTTTTTTGCCTCAGCTTTGGATCTTGAGCTGTTTATGAACAATTTGTTTTTCTTCTTTGAGAAATATTCCAAAAAGGGCAGCTTTGTTTCTTTTAAATATTCTACTGTCAAAAAGCATTATATATTTAAGGCTTGTAACTTATTAGAGGTGTCCCTCACCTCCAATATGTTACAAGCCTTTAATCGCCTGGTGTTGTAACTGAAGCTCAGTGGGGTTGACCTTTTCTTCTTCTGCTGATATTTTAGTGTCTGACAGGCATCAGTTCAAGAATGAGCAGGTGCTGTACCGCTTCCGCTATGATGATGGCACCTACAAGGCCCGCAGTGAGATGGAGGACATCATGTCCAAGGTAAATATAATTCTTTTCTTCTCGATTTTTCTTAATTGTCATCTAAGAAATACCAAAACTAAAGGGCAACACTTTTCTGTCTGAGGGGTAAATTATAGAGAAATGATAACTAGAAAGTCTTAAACTTTGCATATCTGCAAATGTTTAACCTCCAGTTGGGTCACACCTCTGAACCACTGGTCTACATTATGCATCCACTAGTATTTAGCAGCTTCTTAAATGTTTATATCATGTGATTTTTTTAAAAGGATTTTTGTACATTTGCACATTGTCAGATGTATTACTTTAATGCCTTTTCTAAGCATAAGACATAAGGATATTAGGTTAGTCAACATTTGGAGGTAAAAAATTATGGCATTCACATTTCTATCCTAAAATAATAGCCTCAGGGTAACTCTTTTCAAACTCCTAAGTTCTTGCTTTTGTTCATGACTGTACTTGTTTATCCAAGGTGTGCACAATCGATGACTCAGCAGTCATGTTTTCTTGTCTTTTCAGGGCGTCAGGTTTTACTGCCGCCTTCACAGCCTCCACACTCCTGTCATCAAGTGAGCACCTCCCCTTTCCTTTTTACTCCCGTTCCTTTCTATGCTAATGTGTCTGCCCTCCAGGTGCATAAATGCATATTCATGCAGGGTTTGCGTTCACCCTGCTTCAACCCTTTCTGTAATGACTGAACAAACTGTGCCTGCACCAGGAGTGACAGGAGCACTTCTTTTAGTTTAACCTCCTGCAGATTCATTCTTTTCAGTGCAGGTTGGATTTGTCAGGGTTTCATGACTTTTTATAAGAAAACGCACTTAGGGACGCATATATTCTGAGCATTCAGTTCTGCTTTAGTTAAACTTAGATTAATGTGTTATTCCAGGTCATTTTTTCAACGGAGATGCAACAAAAAATACAATTTACTCTGCAATTACTTAAATTTTCCTTTAGCTCTTCCTCTCTTCATGCTCATTCATTTCTTGCTTACACAAGTACAAACCGGATACCAAAAAAGTTGGGACACTAAACAAATTGTGAATAAAAACTGAATGCAATGATGTGGAGATGGCAAATGTCAATATTTTATTCGTAATAGAACATAGATGACAGATCAAAAGTTTAATCTGAGTAAATGTAACATTTTAAAGGAAAAATATGTTGATTCAAAATTTCACAGTGTCAACAAATCCCAAAAAAGTTGGGACAAGTAGCAATAAGTGGCTGGAAAAAGGAAATTGAGCATATAACGAACAGCTGGAAGACCAATTAACACTAATTAGGTCAATTGACAACATGATTGGTATAAAAAGAGCTTCTCAGAGTGTCAGTGTCTCTCAGAAGCCAAGATGGTAAGAGGATCACCAATTCCACCATTGTTGCGCAGAAAGATAGTGCAGCAATACCAGAATGGTGTTACCCAGCGTAAAATAGCAAAGACTTTTAAGTTATCATCATCAACCGTGCATAACATCATCAAAAGATTCAGAGAATCTGGAACAATCGCTGTGCGTAAGGGTCAAGGCCGTAAAACTCTACTGGATGCTCGTGATCTCCGGGCCCTTAAACGTCACTGCACCTCAAACAGGAATGCCACTGTCAAGGAAATAACAGAATGGGCTCAGGAATACTTCCAGAAAGCATTGTCAGTGAACACAATCCACCGTGCCATCCGCCGTTGCCAGCTGAAACTCTACAGTGCAAAGAGGAAGCCATTTCTAAGCAAGCTCCACAAGCTCAGACGTTTGCACTGGACCAGGGGTCATTTAAAATGGAGTGTGGCAAAATGGAAGACTGTTCTGTGGTCAGATGAGTCACGATTTGAAGTTCTTTATGGAACACTGGGACGCCATGTCATCCGGACCAGAGAGGACAAGGATAGCCCAAGTTGTTATCAACGCTCCGTTCAGAAGCCTGCATCACTGATGGTATGGGGTTGCATGAGCGCTTGTGGCATGGGCAGCTTGCATGTCTGGAAAGGCACCATTAATGCAGAGAACTATGTTCAGGTTCTAGAACAACATATCACCTATAGAGAACATTTGGCGCATCATAAAGAGGAAGGTGCAACAAAGAAGGCCCAAGACGATTGAACAGTTAGAGGCCTGTATTAGACATGAATGGGAGAGCATTCCTATTTCTAAACTTGAGAAACTGGTCTCCTCTGTCCCCAGACGTCTGTTGAGTGTTGTAAGAAGAAGGGGGGATGCCACACAGTGGTAAAAATGGACTTGTCCCAACTTTTTGGGGATTTGTTGACGCCATGAAATTTTGAAACAACATATTTTTCCCTTAAAGCTGCTATATGTAACTTTTCTAACAATATATTTTTAACATATTTCTTCACTCTGTCACTAGATTGATGTTAGAGAGGTAATCTCTGAAAAAAACTAAAAAAAAATATTGTCCCCTTGCTTCTCCAGGTGGTAAATAAGCATTTCTAAAAAGAAAAAGTGACCCGCCATTTTCCAGCCAATAAAAACAAAGTTTGTAACCAGCCAATAAAAACCGAGCTTGAATTCGAATCAGCCAATAAAAACAGAGCTTGAATTTGAATTTTAACAGACCACAAGGGGGCAGTGCCATATATGGCTCTGAGGGGGAGGGATCAGAATGCTTTGCTTGTTGAAATTTTTTCTAAGTGCTGATGTTCTACAGAAACTGCAGACTCCACCTTTAAAATGATACATTCTCTCAGTTTAAACTTTTAATCTGTCATTTGTGTTCTATTCTGAATAAAATATTAGATGTTGGCACCTCCACATCATTGCAATCAGTTTTTATTCACAATTTGTTTAGTTTCCCAACTTTTTTGGAATCAGGTTTGTAGTAAAAAGAAAAACATTCTTCACGTTCTAAATGAACGAACTGTGTAAATGTAGCTCTCTGTTGTTCTACAATTATTTGAGTTTATTTTTAACTGGATGAAGTTTGATGGATAAATTCAAAACATGTTGTTTAACCTTGTCATCACTTTTTGTTAAATAAATCATATGTCTCTTGTAAATGAGTCCCCAAGGCGCGATGGAATTAACCTGTATAAATAAAGGTTGAATGATTTAAACTTACCATATTTTCTAGCGTATAAGTCGCTCTGGTCTATAAGTCGCATCAGTCCAAAAAAAAGCATCACGAAGAAGAAAAAAAACACATAAGTCGCTTCGGGGTATAAGTCACATTTATTATGCATTTATTGAATGGTCAAAACAGCTTCATTTCCCCTGGGTGCATAGCTTCATCCATCCATCATCCATCCATCGTGGCCAGAGCTGCAAGCTCTCCAGCATTCCTTTACCTGCACCAGCTGAGTGAAACAAGTGTGCACGAGAGGACTTGCTGTTGCAGTTCTTCGAAACTTGAATTGTCAGTCAAAAATTGCATTATGAATATGTAAAAAAAATATATATATATACATATATGCAGGTATATATAAATCGCTTTGGCGTATGTCGCAGGACTGACAAATCTACCGGTATGCAAAAAAAACCTGTGACTTATACACTGGAAAATACGGTAAATGTTTTATTAGAGGTTAAATAATATTTACACTCAAGTGGAATCTATTATGGATTATAATTCCTAAACTGAAAAAAAAAAAGATTGGGGGAAACTGAAGAGAATATCCCCACTTCACCAAGTTTATTTTTATTTTTACCCAGACCCTCAAATTTTCTCTCTCTTCCTTCATCCCTCACTCACTGATTGAAGAGCACAGGGTTGCCTTCAGAGCACACAAAGAGGTTTTGGTCTGAGGACAAATCTTATTACCACACAAAGGCGATCCCTCTGCTTGCCTGCCAGTTGTTATGTAACACGGTTTTCCTTTCTCAGGCTATTGCTATTAGCATTGTAGCAGCAAATAATTAAAAGCTTTAAGCGTGATATTGATTTCTCAATAACAAGATTAATCATTACCTCTGTCTCTGCTTTATTCAATTTGTAGAGTGTCACAACCACTGTTAATTAAATTTATTTTAGAGTACCTTGTAAAAAACACTGCGCATCAGCTGACAATTTTGTTTGGGTTATTTTTGTAGGATCGCTTTCTGTTATGCAAATCTATCCAAATTAGTTTTAAGCCGATATCACATTTAATTTTAATTTTAAATGTGGTTAATTACAATATAGATGTGACAGAATTAGCTTTTAGGTTTTTGCAGAATCTTCCTTTTACAGACACATCCTCTGTACAGTGTGGCTGCTTGTAAAGCTGGAAAAGTTCTCAAAGTCATATTTGGGAGCAAAGCATCCTTAAAACTCGAGCCTGATAATTTTTTTTGAATATACATTTTACATTTATATTATACATTTTATATATATTTTAAAATATATAGTCCCTCATATATCACAGGGGATCCATACCGTGAAGCCCCGCGATAAGTAAAACACTGTGAAGTAGGAATAGTAGTACAATGTACCGGTAATAGTTTATTTTATTACTTCATATGTGTATGTATGTATGTGTGATGTGTGTATGTATATATATATAT
>JBBPBX010003720.1:0-15961 GCA_038048925.1 Garcialebias charrua
AAAAAAAAAAAAGGTTACACACTAATATTTTGTTGGACCACCTTTAACTTTGATTACAACATGCCTTCACTGTGGCATCGTTTCAATAAGCTTCTGCAATGTCACAAGATCTATTTCCATCCAGTGTTGCATTAATTTTTCACCAAGATCTTGCATTGATGACTAGGCACTAAACACGATGGGTGCATCACTTCACCTGCCTCTCTTCTTTCCCTGATGTACCTATCACTCTGGAACAGGGTCAATCTGGACTCATCAGACCACATGACCTTCTTCCATTGCTCCACAGTCCAATCTTTATGCTCCCTAGCAATTTTGAAGCCTTTTTTCCTGGTTAGCCTCTAATGGTTTTCTTAAGGCTACACAGCTGTTCAGACCCAATCCCTTGAGTTCCCTTCACATTGTGTGTGTGGAAATGGTCTTACTTTCACTATTGAACATAGCCCTGAATGCTACTGTTGTTTTTCTTTGATTTGATTTCACCAAACATTTAAGTGATCGCCGATCACGATTACAGTATTCAGGGTTTTTTTTTTTTCCGGCCACATTTCTTCCTCGAAGACGATGGGTCCCCACTATCCTTCCAGTTTTTAATAATGCGTTGGACAGTTCTTAACCCAATATTAGTTGTTTCTGCAATCTCTTTAGATGTTTTCTCTGCTTGATGCCAATGATTTGACCCTTCTCAAACAGACTGACATCTTTTTTTTTTTTGGCCAGGCGTTGTTTTTTTTGTTTATATCAGTTAGAATTCATTTGAAAATCTATTACATTCTTTATGTTGACCTCTGGAGGTTATTTATACATGTAAACAAACAGTGTCATGATTTAGTAAAAGTATGTGTCTGTAAACTGCCAGTCAAAAGTGTAAATACAGATGAACATTTTCATTGTTAGCGTTTTTGTCTCTTTACATTTTTATATTTCTCTCATCGTAACTTCTGTGTGCTCTAGTCACACCAACTTACACACCTGGATTCTTAAAATTATTAACTTTTTAACCGTTTCCGGTATATATGCCGTACACAGTATATATATCAGGTAGATCTCATCGAGATTTAAAAAATCTGTTTTTCAAGATGGGCTTGGCCAAGAATGGTAGATTCTCCAGTTTGGCAGAAAAAATGGATCAAAAACAGATTTTGTTTTTCTGTTGTTAAACTGTTTAATAAAGTTCTCTGAATTTTGCCATTTCCATTCAGCTTTTCTGATGCGATGCTTCAAAATGCGCATCTAGAAACCTTGATGGAAACACGGCGGGAAAGAAACTCTGGTAACTCAAACACGTGATTCATGGGCATTTAAAGTGTCACTGACATGATTTTTTTTACTATGCATAAAATTGCTCAAAATATATATCTTTTATCATTTAAATATGTTCGTTTTTGCAAACAAAATGATAAATCAATTTAATTTTGCTTTAAAAGTGATTTTAAACTTTGCACCGTGTTTATTCACGGGAAATCCGATTACACGCGAATGCAACATCTGTGACGTAAAATCGGGCAGAGGGCTACGTCCAGGGGCGGAGTGGGACAACTTTTCAGCCCGGGAGTTTAATGGCCAAGAGTGGCCCATTTTTTTCACATTTTAAAAAATTAGGCAAAAATGTAGCCTATAATATTTTTTAAAATTGCAATACAATCAACAACTTTTTTTTTGTTATAATTTTTTGTTACATTTTGTTACAATTCAGCAAATCAGGTGGGGAGAAAAAACTAAATTAGTTGACTTAAAAAACAGAAAAAGATAAGTCAATTCTTTGTTGCTCTTTCCATATCAGACTCAAAGATTACTGAAAAACTCAAAACGTAATTTTGTTGGCTTGAACGTTGGCCAGCTGTCATGAGAAGTTTGCACTAAATACAGTGACAAAAAGATAAACCATAAAACTATTTTACATTTAAAATATTAAATTTGAGGCCAGATAAAATGTCAATGAGACCAGATTTGGCCCATGGGCCTCGAGTTTGACATGTGATCTACAGCATCAGTAAGCACCTAAGAAGTGCACTAGTTTCTGCCACCATATTTGTTACTTTGTCATTGTCAATGGACATAAGAAGTTCTTTCTCTGTGGACATCAGCATAAATGCCTCCAAATGCTCCTGGTTAAGTGTGCTTCGTAGTCTATTCTTGATGAACTTGAGAGTAGAGAAGCTTCTTTCACATGCAACCTGAGACAATGAAAGGGTCAACAAATATTTGTATGCCAGCCCTATAACTGGGTAGGCATCTGTGAAAAGGTTATACTGTGTCAATATAAGGTAAACACAGATAACACAGTTTCTGCAAGAAGAACAAGCCCTGCTTTCAAGTTCAATCTCTGGTTCAACTGAGCCCTCCTGGCCACCCTGTTCCATCTCAGTACCTGACAGTGGACTCTTCCAGAGGGGACTTTTTGAGCCTATCCCACTGGGATGCTGGACTGGACAGCTCTGTGTGTAAAGTACTCACTGTGGCTCTCTCATCAAATCTAAGCAGATTTTTGCTTATTTCTTGAAGTGCTGAGCTCTTGAGTCCTTTAAGCCTTATCTCTGAAAAGTTTTTAGGGTCAAGACAAGCAAAATCAGAGACAAGTTTGGCATTGGTTGCAATATGTATGCATATGCATGAGTTTATTTTTATTTGTCTATTAAATGTGTTGCTTTAACATTTTTCTGTCTCCTGTTTTCACTTCACCTCATGCATTTATGCCTCATTACGTAAATAAGGACTTATGTGGAAAAAAATAATTACATTTACATAACACAAGTCATCCAAGAGTAAAAGTAAAAACAAAAAATATACAGGCCTACCGGTATTTTAAGCACAGTAAAATGTAAAATTATGAATTAAAATATATAATTTGTTGGAACTAAGCTGGAAAAAAAACCATGATGGCCAATTAATTTTTAAAACACGAGATAAAGTTCTCTTTTAATTTAAATTGTCCTTTGACGTTTATTTATTTATTGGTCAATTTATATATTTCTGCTTTTATTTTTAGGCTATGTCAGTTTAGGTCCACTTGACTTTCATGCATGTTTAGTGACATAGTACAACGTTGTGACATTAGCTTAATTTATTATGCTAGTTTTTAATTTATGTCATTACCTGTTGCTTCTTCTGTCTGTCTCTTTGAAAAAATGTCTGTAAGCTTTGCACATTTGGCAGCTTCCTCCTGTAACGCCTTTCTTTTCTTCAACCTGACTTTTTCAGCTCCACCTGGCCTCTTCCTATCCATTTTTATTGCTAATTAGCAGTTTGGACTCCGCGCTGCTCCATCACCTGATGTTTTGGAAAATACGTGCTTCGCTCCTGGGTTGGACTCAACCAACGGTGAATTTTCAGGGGTGTTTTTTATCAAATGGTAGCTCCCAAACTGCTGGCCCAGTGAGCGCAGTCTCTTAAAGGGATCAGCGCTTTAAGAGGCTGCAGTCTCTAGTGATCAGCGCTCCCTCCCTTTAAGAGGCTGCAGCCTGCAGCCACGGAGGGACAAGTCGATTTTGAGCAGAACCGTCATCATTTTCCCCGTGCGCCTGCCGCCTATCGGCCCATTCATGACGCGGCCCATCGGGAATTCTCCCGAAACTCCCGATGGTCACTCCGCCCTTGGCTACGTCTCTTTAATAGCGGACAATTTATAACCCGACAAATTTAGAAATCTAAGTTAAGATTTGAGCTATTTGTCTTCAGTTTGTGAAGCAGAAAGTTAGATGAACAAGAAACAGCAGGTTCTAATTTAGGTCTCCTGTATTTAATTGAGTCTTCCCTTTCCAGGAAGCAAGGGATCTCCGAGGGGGGGCAGCTTTGTTTATTCCATACTTGAAGTATTTCATCTTTTGGGAAAGTGAAAAGGCTCACTTGTTCACTGATGATATTAGAACACCCAAATGCGACACAACGTAACAGCATTTTTCAAGTAAAAAAAAAAAAACGCAATCTCCAGGCGAGCTCCAGACACACGCAGACTGCCTCTGCCCGATTTTACGTCACAGATGTTGCATTCGCGTGTAATCGGATTTCCCGTGAATAAACACGGCGCGAAGTTTAAAATCACTTTTAAAGCAAAATTAAATTGATTTATAATTTTGTTTGCAAAAACGAACATATTTAAATGATAAAATATATATATTTTGAGCAATTTTATGCATAGTAAAAAAAATCATATCAGTGACACTTTAACATACATAGTGGTTAAAAACATCCATAAACTTTGACCAAAATCCCCTGACAGGTGAGCCACTGCTGTCATACTTTTGTATGAACTAAACAAAATGACTGTGTGTCAGCAAAATTAAGATAAAAAAAAATCTTTACAAAACTGAAAAATGCAGATCAGAAAAGTTGTAAGATCTCTGAACCTCATTTCTTGCCAACTGGACAAAGAACTATCCTGAAAGTGGACCGTTATGTTTTTGCATGTGCAGACATGCACCCCAACACATGTGAACATGAGGTCACATATTTCATGTGATCACTCAGTATTTTCAAGGTTTGACTAAAACAGCCGCAGCTCCAACATTTTTCAACATGAACTAACCTAAAACTGAAAGACAGCAGACGATATGAGTTCTTTTAAGGAATGATATGCTTTTAATAGTGTGAATGTTTATGAAGATTCACACTGTGATCCATTTTTCTTCTGTAAGTTTTTCAGTGTCTTTCTTGTTCCACATTTTTTGTGCTATTTCAAGAAATCATATATCAAAACGTTCAGGAGAAGGAGCTTTGTATGACTTTTGGTATTGGTGCAACCAGTGCTGGGCAGCGCTAATCCAAAAATTAGTTCCGCTATTTCTAAAGCACTAATTAATTTATTTAGGTCCGCAATTTCAAAAGCACTAATGTCTTATGAAAATTAGGGGAAGCTAAATTCTAAAATAAAACACCATCAGACAAGAAGCAAGTTTTAAGTTGTTTGTATTGTATAGACTTAGGAAGGTACTGTATTTATAATAATATACAGTAGTTTGTAATAATAATCATTTTCTTTGAGTATAACCAATAGACAGGAAGGTATTTATAATAATATTGGGCCTCATGCAAGAACATGTTCGTATTTTTATCCTAAATTTCTCTTACTTTTGTTCGTACGAAGCGTTCGTACGAACATGCCACGTCAGATTCAACAAACTCTTCTATCCTCAGGAAAAGTGTGTAAACGAGCTGCGTAAATTTAATGAATCCCACCTGTTCTATCCACCTGCGCGTGCTCGCGGAGAGGTCATTTACATAATTCCCACCCCTCAAAACACCATATAAGGCCACGTTTCCTGCCTTTTGACAGCAGGAAGTGTCCATTCATTCAAAATCAAGAAGTAAAAAGAAGAACTTCACGCGTTCGGAGATTGAAGTTCTGCTCTCAGTCGCGCTGTGGCGCACCGCTACCCCCCCCCCCCCGCAAGTGTCGGATGGTCAAATATTTTTAATTTTAGTGTAAACAACTGTGTTACATTATAGTTTCACTTATTCAGAAGAGCGGCACCGCTACCCCTCTCCCCCGCAAGTGTCGGATGGTCAAATATTTTTAATTTTAGTGTAAACAACTGTGTTACATTATAGTTTCACTTATTCAGAAGAGCGCGCACGCTACCCCCACCCCCCGCAAGTGTCGGATGGTCAAATATTTTTAATTTTAGTGTAAACAACTGTGTTACATTATAGTTTCACTTATTCAGAAGAGCTGTGGCGCACCGCTACCCCCCACCCCCCCGCAAGTGTCGGATGTGTTTTTGAACAGAAGCATTTTAAAATGTCTCGAAACTACAGTTAACTTCATATTAATATTGTAGTGCATATGTTGTGTCTCCCGTGGGTCGTACAGTATCAGAAATCAAGAATAAATGGTTTGATCTGAAAATGGCTTCAAACAAACGTCTCGCCGCAGCACGGACAGGAGGTGGTCAAGGAATAGTCTGCGTTACCGAGATGGATGGACAATAAATGCCATGCTGCGCAAGACGCGTGCCAACATGTTTTGCAGCACAAATGAGTCATGCGCGCTCCTCCTGGTCATCGCGCAACCACATTCTGCAGGTTATATTTCGAATCAGATATAATAATCTATTGCTCCGATGGTGTTTGGCACAGCAGTCCAGCAATAGCATGAAAATCAGTCTTAATTCGTACTTGTTCTGCGGCGGTGTATGGGAATTTTATGTACCTGGGTGTTAATATGAGGAGGGCTTTGATGACCAAGGGGAGCGCACGACTCACTGAAGCCTGCGCGACACACCAGACAAATTAAACTTAAAATTATAATTCTAATTCAAACAGAATAACCTATTGTCAAGAATAATTATGGTGCGTGATTTTTTTAAACCCAAAATATTTTCTAAATAACGAAATATGAAGTTATTAGTGGAGAAAATCCGTCTGGATAACAGCGGACCGACTGCTCCTAAAATATACCATACCATACCATACCATTTTATTTATAAAGCACTTTAAACAGGAACAAGTCCACACAAAGTGCTGGACAAACAAACACGCAACAGGCAACACAGACAATGAAGTACAACACGAAAAACATAAAAACATTGCAGATCATAAATCAAACGATCCAATACAAATCAGCTGGCATTGAAAGCGATGGAGTAGTAGTGAGTTTTTAACCGGGATTTGAAAACCGAGAGGGAGGGGGCCTGTTTGATGAGCAGCGGTAACTCGTTCCAGAGTCTTGGGCCTGCTACAGAGAACGCCCTGTCACCCCTGCGCTTAAGGCGAGTTTCTGGAACTATTAAGAGTACCTGATCCTCTGACCTCAAAGCACGTGGAGGGACATATGGGTGTATCAGATCCGAGAGATAGGCGGGGGCGAGACTGTTCAGCGATTTGTAGACATACATGAGAATTTTGAATTGGATTCGAAGATGAACCGGTAGCCAGTGAAGGGAGGCCAAGACTGGTGTAATGTGCTCTCTTTTGCGTGTGCTGGTTAAAAATCGGGCAGCTGCGTTCTGAACCAGTTGTAATCGTGCAATGGTGGCTTGACTGACGCCAAACAGAAGTGAATTGCAGTAATCAAGCCTAGATGTAATGAATGCGTGAATCACTGTCTCCAGGTGCTTTTTGGATAATATGGGCTTCAGCTTAGACAGACGCCTCAGCTGGAAAAAACAGGATTTGACGATCATGTTTACATGACTGTTGAGTTTCATGGAAGGATCCATTATCACTCCCAGATTTTTGACTTTTTGTTTTTCGGATAGGGGTAGAGCAGACAGGTCAATGCAGTGGTTTGAGGTTGTGTCATTGGGAAGGAACAATATGGCTTCAGACTTCTTATCATTGAAGCTTAAGAAATTTAAAGCCATCCAGTCCCTGATGTCAGCCAGGCAGTCGAGCAGAGGTTGAATAGAGCCTGTACCATTTTGTCTTAGGGGGAAGTAGATTTGACAGTCATCAGCGTAGAAGTGGAAAGGTATATTGTGTTTCCGGAAAATAGCACCGAGTGGCAGCAGGTATAAGGAGAACAAGAGAGGACCCAGGATGGACCCCTGCGGAACCCCCCATTTAAGAGCCGCCACTGCAGAAGTAAAATCATTGATGGACACACAAAAAGACCTGTCAGAGAGGTAGGATCTGAACCAGTTTAGGGCTGATCCTGAGATGCCCACCCACTGCTCCAACCTAGCAATGAGGATCTCATGGTCGATGGTGTCGAAAGCGGATGTGAGGTCCAATAGGACAAGCAGCACAGAGTCACCAGTATCTGTGGATAGAAAGATGTCGTTAAAAACCTTCAGTAGGGCAGTCTCAGTGCTGTGGAGGGATTTGAAGCCAGACTGGAATAGCTCGGGGATAGCGTGATCCTCCAGGAAGCACTTTAGTTGGGACTCAACTATTTTCTCTAGAAGTTTAGAAACAAATGGGAGTCTGGAGACAGGCCTGAAATTGGATAATACTGACGGGTCGAGGTTTGGTTTTTTCAGGAGGGGTTGAACAGCAGCATGTTTTAATGATTTTGGCACCACACCCGAGGATAGACTGCTATTTACAATCGAGAGAATGGAGGGACCTAGAGTGTGAAAAACCTCCTTTAGAAGCCGAGGGGGGACCACATCGAAGGGGGAGCCAGATGGTTTCAGGCTGCACATGACCTGCTCTAGAGAGGACAGAGAGACTGGTTCAAAATGGTCAAACACAGCAACAGATTGAGGTGGGATGGATGGATCGTGAGATGGAGGAGAAATGAGAGCCCTGGTGGTTGCGATTTTATCTAAAAAGAAATGTTGGAAGTTCTCGCACAGCTCAGTCGAGGCTTCCATGGGTGATTGTTCAGTGAGGTGGAGAACAGAGTTTAGGGTGGAGAACAGAACTCGAGGGTTACGAGAGTTTGCAGCAATGATATCAGAGAAGTATTGTGATTTAGCAGTTTTCACTGCTTTCTGATATCGGCGCCAGCTCTCTTTTACCATCTCAAAAGAGACCTGCAGACTGTCTTTTTTCCACTTCCTCTCCACCTTTCGGCATTGCTGCCTCGCAGCTCTGGTCGTGTCATTCAGCCACGGTTCGGCCCTGAGTTTTGGTCTTCTCGTTTTGATAGGCGCTACTTGATCCAAAGCCTTTAAACAAACAGAGTCAAACTGGTTTGTCAGCTCCTCAGTGCTGGAGAGGAACCCCGGGGGCTGAATTAACATGTCATTGTTGTAAACCTCAGTGAAACGTGCGGCAGTTAAATGGTTAACATTCCTGCCTTTACGTGCAGGAATGCATGTTTTAGGAGTTACATGGGGGATGGTGAACTGAAAATTCACTGGCCTATGATCTGAGAATACATTGTCTCCTATTTCAAGGTTTGAAACGGTCACATCACATGTTAAAACAAGGTCCAACAAATGTCCACGCTGCTGTGTGGAAGAGTTCACGTGTTGAGTTAAATTATATACGACAGCTCTGGACCACACGTAAATTTTGTTCGTATCTGAAAAAAATCTTAGGATACGAAAACATTGTTGAATGCCACAAATGATCCTAAATCACTCGTACGCACAGTTTAAGAACAAATCTGTGCGTAAACGGTTCTTGCATGAGGCCCAATGTTTGTAATAATAATCATTTTCTTTGAGTATAACCAATAGACAAAATACACACAACAAAACAGACCCTGATTACACCCAAGAGTTCTTTTTTTTTCTATTTTAAATCAGTTCTTGAATCCCGGATGATTAAAGGTCCATCAATCAATAATCTGGTAGTTTGTAGTTCATAATATGTCCAGAAAAAAACAAATAGTTTGGTGCAATTTAAGTCCTACCGCACAGCTGCGGGAATCCGGTAGCTTGCCAATGCCATCCTGGGTGGGAACAGGGGGTGAAAAAAACCCTGACCTAAACAAGGTCATAAACAAAACAAAAATTAGCATTACTTTATACACAGGACTAAACTGTTATCAAAATTTCTATAGGCAGTCAACAGATTTAATGAAAAGTAACTAAAATGATCCTAAAAGGATGAAATTACAAAAATCAAAGGATTTATTTAATACTTTACGTACATATATTCTATTCGGCCACGAAATTAACAAAATGAGAATGATCTTTTAATCCCTAAGACCACTTTTAAATCTCAAATACACGGGCGTGTCGCCACCGCATTTCTACATAAAAGGAACCCAAATACATAAAACAAACGACTCACCGTCGAGTGGTGGACACAAAACACACAATACAATCCTCCGGCCGCGTTAATTTGGCTTGAAACAGCGGGGTTCTCTGCGGATTTATGAAGAGACCGAGCGCAACCAGCTAGCCATAAACGTTAGCACCCGAGTTCACCTCTGACCCGGAAGATGTCAAGATGGAATAGTCCATTTTTAGTAGGGGGATACAGAAATCGACCGGTTTTTGTATTGCGTTTTTAATGATTGTTTTCATCGTAACTATAATTATTTTTATGTTAAATGTACATTAACAAGCATGAGCAATGTTAGTGATGTAGGTGACTGGCCGGGGCGGGGCCCCTGCTGATTTGGGGCCCCAAGCAACGGCATCATTTGCCTACATGGTAGATCCGCGTCTGTTCTCCCCTCTGCTCCCCCTCCAACCCTCCCTCCTCTCTGCTCTTTACGGTGAGGGAGCAGACCAGGGGAAAAAGGTAAAACAAGCAGCTACGGAGCCAGCATAAGAGCCTGTAAATAAGTTTATTCGTTTTTACTGATAGATAATTAGTTATTAGCGGTACTGCATTTTAAATAAAAATAGCACAAATCCGCTTATGAATTATAAAAGTTAGTTAAACCGCTGTTACGCTGACAAAAACGTTAGGTCCGCTGTAAGCGGATTAGCGCATTAGCGGTCCCCAGCGGTCATGTGCCCACCTTTGGGTGCAACTTTAGCTTTTTGAAATATTTAGCCGTTTGTCACTTTTTTTTCCTCCTAGAAAATTTATTGATCTCATTTTACATCCTTCAAATCTTTAGATCTGTTCACAACCTTTTACTGCTCCTTTCACATTTTGTTCTGGTTCAGCTTCTTTCAGCTTCCTTCTGCAAATTTAAACTTTTTTTTTTTTCAGCTACTTTCAGCTGTTTTTTTCCCAGCAGTTTTCTGTTTGTTTCAGGATCTTTATGCTAACTGCAACATTTTTGTGCTTCTTTCAACTTTTTTTTCCTGCTAATTTCAGCTTGTTATGCTCTTTTCAGTTTATTTCTTCAAGTTCAGCTGCTATTTACCGGTAGCTGTTTTATGCTAATTTTAGCTTTTTCAGCTAATTCCACATTTTTTTGCACTTATTTCAACTTTTTTCTAACTAATTCAGTGAAAATGTGCTCTCTCGACTTACCTCTAGTAATGTTAGCTTCTTTTTGCTTTTATGGCTATTTTTCAGCTGTTTTTTTTTTCTTCTTCTTCTTCTTTTTCTGCCAATTTCAGCTTTTTCTGATAATTTCCACTTTTTGTGCTCATTTCTGCTTCTTTAAACTTAATTGGGCAAACATGATCTTTCTGCTTTCTTCTGATAACTTAAGCTTGTTCTACCTTTTCAGCTACATTTTTAGCATTTTCCCCAGCTGTTTTCAGATAAATTAAAGTTTTTCATGGCAATTTCCGCTACTTTCAGAATAATTACCAGTAACTTCATTTTGCTAATTTCAGCTTGTTATGCCCCTTTCAGCTATTTATGCTAGTTTCAGCTATTTCTGCTATTTTTTATTATACCTTTATTTTACCAGGAAGAAATCCATTATCATCAATCTCTTTTACAAGATGTCCTGGACAATATGCAAATACAGCTACTGTACTATTTAGTTACTATTTAGCTATTTAGCAGTTTTTATGCTAATTTTAGCATTTTCCGCTAATTCCACGTTTTTTGTGCTCATTTCAGCTCTTTCTGCTTCTTTCTGGTAGTTTTTCAAGTTCAAATTATGTTTATTTGTCATATGCAAGGCTAACACAAGTTTATCAGTACAATGAAATTAGGATGAGAAGAACCGATTTGACTCGCAAAACAATCAATGAACAAACGAACAAGAAGTACTCAAAGCATGTAATAAGGGTACAAAAATGAAATACAAAAAGTGAAAACGTAATTATATTTACAACGTTCTAAAGAGAGATAGTAAACAACAACATGGTAGAATATAACGGTGCAAGCAGGATGAATTTCAGCTACTTTTCAGCCATTTATATTAGCTAATTTCAGCTTTTTAAAGCTATACTTTCCTAATTTTTCTGCTAATTTATGAATATTTAAACTATTTGAAAACCATATGTGTTCTTCCTGCTTTCTTGTACTAGTTTAGGCTTGTTCTTCCATTTCAGCTACATTTCAGCTGTTTTTCAGCAAGTTCTTCTGCAATAAGCACTCACACTGCGTTTTCGCAGGAAGTGCAGTTTCTCTAGTTGTCATTATCTTTGTGATTAGGAAACTGATTTTGCTCTGTCCTCCCTGGTTTGCAGTCGTTTGACATTTGTGGACGGGTGTCTGCTTTCCGTAAGGCCTTGGTCGTTCTCTGCAGCTCCCAGGTCAGATTCTAGAGAATCAAAGTCCTTCATACACTCATTGTATGTCGTGTTTGTTTACATCAAGACTTTCACTTTGAATTCAGATTGGCTGAGTTCATCTTTTCAGTTTATTTTGTGTGTGTGTGTGTGTGACTCTTTCAGAGCTACGAAGTGAGGGCCAGCAGTCAGCAGTGCAGCGAGGCAGGTGACGTCTGTGCCATTTGTCAGGCTGATTTCAAAGACCCCATAGCTCTGATGTGTCAGGTAAGAGGGGTTACATGTAAAAATGAACTGAAGGTGCTGCATGGATACTCTACAGTACAAGCAATATCAAACAGAATATATTGTGATAGACTGCCCCCTGTTGATTAAAGGAGCTGTTTAAATGTCAGAGGTGCACAGCTGTTGAACTGAGTCAATTAAATGTATTTCTAACCTATTGAATCATCTGTAAGAATAAAAAGGGCCATTAAACACCCTATAAATACACTTCTCTTCATAATTTATTGTATTTTTATCATTATTGTGCACCAACGTCAGCATTTCTGCATTTATTACGATAAAATTAAATCATAAAATAGGCTTATTTGAGGCTTTTGTTTATTTTGTTATTAAATGTATTAATGCTGTGAAAATAGGCTTTACAATTGACACGTAATGATTCGTCTGCTATGATCTGAGGGATCATCTACTGTAGATTTTGTAACTCGTTGTAAATGCTCCCCGGGCGCTTTCTATGGCTGCTCACTGCACCACCTGGTGGTGGTTGGGTTAAATGCAGAGACGAATTTCGTCTTGTATGGGAAACATACACAGATGACAAAAATGTGACATTTATTTATTATTTATTAAATGACGTTCAGTAAAGTAACTTTTAACCTTTTAACGCAGCAACGATCACGTTTTAAACCGAGTTGCTCTGAGATGAAAGATGTGCATCGTGTTCCTCTGCAGCACGTCTTCTGTGACGAGTGCCTGTGTTTGTGGTTCGACCGCGAGAGAACGTGTCCTCTGTGCCGCACGACCATCATCGAGACCCTGCGCTGCTGGAAGGACGGCACCACGTCGGCTCACTTCCAGATATACTGACGCCCGGCGGCAGACAGGCAGTCAGAACAATGCTGCGCTATGAAGCAAGTTAGACAATAACGTGGGTATAATTTCAATCGGGATGGGCGGTATGGCAGTAATATACATCAAAAAATAAATTAAAGGTATTTTTTGCAAACTATGAAATAAAAAAAGGTGATCCTGAACTAAATCAAATGGGGCATTTTCAAGTAATTTCCTCCAGCAATTTCCCATTTATATATGATTCTGAAATGCAGGTACGCACCTAATGTAAACAAATAACTTTAAACTGGAAGTGGCAGAAATGAAGATGTTGAGGTTCTCCTTAGGAGTGACGAGGATGGATAAGATTAGGAATGAGATCATCAGAGGTACAACACATGTTGAACAACTGGGAGATAAAGTTAGGAAGACTGAGATGGTTTGGACATATCCAGAGGAGGGACAATAATAATAATAACTTTTATTTATAACGCACTTTACATCAAACAGATCTCAAAGTGGGTATATTGGACAGTGGGTATATTGGTAGAAATATGTTAGAAATGCAGCTGCCAGGAAAAAGACAAAGAGGAGATATATGGATGCAGTTAGAGAGGACATGGAGGTAGTTGGAGTGAGGATGCAGAGGACGACTCGCTGGAGAGAGAAAAGCCAAGAGAAGACTTTACTCAACAAATCTTCACATTAATAAATATCAATACATCAACATTTTTAGATTTTCAACCTCAAACGAGGCTCTTTGATGGATGCCGTCATTGCTGAATGATTTTCAGTCACTTCGGCTGCTTCTGTAGATAAACACACAAACATGGTTGACAATCATTTACAAAACGTGCTTTAAATTTGTATTTTAAGAACTCATTATCATGAATATAAGAAAAATTGTGCAGAATGAGTTTTTGCCCATATTCGTGTCATTCAGTATCTTTAAGATGTGATTGTCTCACTGTTTGTGCTTTACATTGTTTAACATTTAATTTACGCTAGTCACATGATAAATTTATACTTTTATTTAATGTGGTGGTGATAATGCTTAACATTTTTATTCTTTGATTTTGTCATGCATATTGTTTGTACAGTATTTATTTAATCATACTATTAGTTTAGAAATGCATTTTTTTATTAGACAAGCCTGATTTGGAAAATGTTGGGACTTTGTTTAAAATGTAAATAACTTGCAAATCTCAACTCATATTTATTCACATTAGAAAAGAAGCATATCAAATGTTTTAACTAAGAATTTATTGTTTGAAGAAAAATATACATTATATAATTTTAAATTTCATGGCAGCAACATAACTCAGAAACGTTTAGACAGGGGTAAAGGCATTTTAGAGGCTGTATCTGTTTGAAGTAAAAATGGGCAGAGGTTTACTGATCTGTGAAAATCCATGTCTAAAAAGTATTGTTTTTTTTTTTACTTTTTATAAATGCAAAATAATTTCAAATCAGTGCATTCTGTTTGGGTTTACATTTTACACAATGTCCCGACTTTTTCAAAATTGGGATTGTAAAATATCTTTCAAAGTTTTTAATTAGCACGCATACTATTGTATTTATGTGTAATGGTAATTTCTCAACATATGCCATTAATTGTTTTTGATGTAAACAAGCAACATCGTCACAACACCTTACGTTAAATGATGTACAAATAAAAGAACACTTACGTGACTGACAGATCTCAGTAAAAGCATTTATTTTCACGATGGCTAATAAAAACATTTCACACATTAAAAAGCACATTTATATAAAACACATATTACACTTAATATATCAGAGAACGCTCGTTCTCAGAAATCACAGATAAGAAAAGAGCTTCCAGTGCACAGGTCCAGCATTTTTTCTGATAAAAAGGCTACATATGACAGCCCCAACAGGTAACAAATAGTTAAGCATACACATCATCCAAACAATGTAGAAAAACACATTTATAAAATCCCTCATATTTACATGTTCACACAGATTATAGCTTATTTTTAAAAACAAAGAACAGTGCATGGAGCTTATAAACAGGTGTGTTTCAGTGCATTTTGAAGAACCGCTGCAGCTAAATCCTGCAGGTCTAGACTGTCATTGATGCTCTTGGAGAAAACATTCAAAGCAGAACCATTAGTAAGCTTTTCCTCCGCGCTACCAGGGGAGGATTACATCACCGTTTTGTTGTGTACATAGGATGACAGAATGGGAGAGTCATGCAGGGGAAGGACGGACTGGATGAGTGGATCCCCGTCCACTCTGGACCTCCTGGGAGTCAGCTCCGACCTCGGAACACGTCATTCTCCGTCAGCGCAGACTTGTTTTCCTCCGACTCTCCTGCATCCTTCTTTGATCGGAGCCCGTCGCTCCTGCGCATGCGCGGTTTTAAAGGCACCATCTACAACCACAAGGACGTGTTTGTGTCAGAAAACAAACAATATACAGTAAAAAGATAAATATGTAGATCTAAATATAAAATCATCACTCGACTTATGATATCCGACTCACACAACTTAATGAATATAATAAAATAGAATAGAACAATAATTTATGTGTCCACCAGCGGGGAAATGCCGGTGTATCAGTCAACACAATAACAATAAACTCAACATGAAAAAAAAAACATATATAGATGAGAAATAATGTTTTTTCTCCTATTTTTGACTGGAAAAAAAATATGTTCTAACGAAAAAGGCTTTAAAAAAAAAGATTCAAAAATACAAATTGAATTTAGGTCAGTGAACATCACACCTAGAAGTAATTTGTTTACACTTTGACATTCCTTTGTTGTGTTTCTTGTTCAAATAATCATAAAATTGTACATGTTAAAGTAAATGTTGGTTATTTATAGGAATATTTAAACATCTGTATGTTGACAAATATGATTTTGTTTAATAGGCTTAATGTTGTGATGGGTAAATTTCACCCAACATAAAACATATATTAAAATAACTTATATATATATATATATATATATA